>DWQW01000841.1:0-41846 GCA_018249695.1 Heliconius erato demophoon
GCGTCGCCTTGGGGGGACGCCCTATCAGTGCGCTCTCTCGAGGTGCACGTGGCGGATGGAACGTTGCAGCCCTCGTAAGGGCTGGCAGGGGTCGCTGCGAGCAAGCCTTCCATCTTGGACCCCCTAAGTATTTTAATATTTTTTTTAGTTGATTTTGTTTAAATTTATATTTTTATTTCTTCGAGGCATAGCGCGGCGTAGTGTTCCGCCACTCATCACGCAATGTCTCCAATATTAGGCGATAAGTCGGGAACGGAATGTCTTAACACTAGGTTCCGTCTGCCTACCCTGCCGCGTGCGGAATACAGCGCGAAGCTGATTTTAAGTAATTACAGAGATATACACTGCGAAAACTTAACGGCCTGTTAAAGAGTAAATTAAAAAGGTATTGTTATAATTATACTTTCGTTTTTTTTACTTAAAAAAAAATATTGCTATTACACAATAAATTCAATATTTTTTCTATAACCCGCTTTTGGTGAAAGAATTCTGTTTTTTCTTCTTCTGTTCTTATAACATTTAAAAATTTCTTCATTTCAAAGTTCTTATTTCCCGACCCGATTTTTCTGCTCAACATACCATGTCAGGTAGCAAAACTCAAACAAAGAGAAAAAAAAACTTTGCCTGCCTTGTTTAGTGGTGGAACTCAACGCCACGCTTTGTCTTGTCACGAAAATTATTCATTCACCCAAGCAGGAATTTAACCAACAACCCCGCGCGTCTACCGTCAGATAGCCTCAGAACATAATTACTTAACCATAATACATAACTTCCAATAAAAAAAATATTACAAATCAAACCCTTTTGTAAAATTGAAATCCTAAATAACAAATATTGCTTCTTTTCATATAATAAATGTCAAAATATCATAACGATCAATTTGTTTTAATAATGGAGTATCCATTTTCTTGTCAACAATTTTTTTGTACCTCATTTGAATACTTATTACGGGGACAATTTTTTGAAGTGGAATTGTAATTTTTGTGTGGATGTGGAGTGTTTTTATCATTTATTTTAATAGGCAGAGAAAGGCCAGTGCTAAGTAGTTCCGTTCTCCGCTCTCCGCCTGAATTTCGACTTTGGATAGGGAACTCAATGCTAACGCTGTTTTTAGGCAGTTAATATGATCCTCTTTTAATCAAACCGAAAAAATATTTTTTTTTCGGCTTGTATGTGAACCGGTAACCATTGTATTAATGCAAGGTATCGCGATAGCTTTGGCCAAAAAGACGCCAACATAGGGCCTTAAAAATATATTATTATAATAAACAAAACCCCAGTGGTAAAATGCAAAATAGTTTAGTGTTGTATAGCACGTAACATATTCTGAGTGCCCGGGGTCACTGTGGCTCCCAGGTACAGTGAGTTACAATATAACAGTGAATTACAGTTTTTATTATAACCTGATTTATAAATTGACTATCCAACCCTTTTTTTTATTTCAACCATTAGTTCCTGAAATAAGCGCATTCAACTAAAATCACTCTTCCGGTTTATAATATGTATTCATTATAGATATTTGAAACAAATTTAAAAAAGAAATCTTTAAAAAAAATCAACAATTGTCGCATCTATAGGTTTCTCGTGCGCACCGTAATAAATTCGTTAACATGGAGAGTCCGTAGCTCAATTACAGTAACCGTGCCAAAGCCTAAATCCACGTTACAGATTAATTGTTCAAGATTATATTACTAACTAGAGATCTAGCCTTCAATATGTTTATCTATATCTATAATGATACGAGGATGACGGCTACTCGGGGGAATAAATTATTTTTATTTCCTCGTCCTGGTAACAAGAAAAAGCAAGGCGTTGAGTTGAACGCGGTGCTGCTGAGTCTTACCTCTTTTTTAACCCTGCTATTTATAGGCTTTCACCAAACTACCCACGAAGTGTATCCTTTCAAATAAAAAAAAGAATCATCGGAATCGGTTGGCGTGATATTGAGTTATTCGTCCATTTGCCGCGCACATATCTAAAGCAAATTTAAGACTTATGTGATTTTCTCATAGAAATGGACAAAAAAAATTGGGAAGAACGAGAACTACACGAGAAGCACTAGTTTTCAAATAAAAAAAATCATCAAAATCGGTTCACCCAGTCAAAAGTTTTGAGGTAACAGACATAAAAAAATACAGTTGAATTGATTTCCTCTTTTTCTTACAGAAATCGGTTTATAAAGCTCAGCTAGAGCAATGAAATAATTATATATAAAGTAATTGCGTAACAGCATACAAACAAAAATATTCTTTTAGAAATCGGTTAAAAACAACCATCCATTTATTGTCCCAATCAATAATTCAATTCAACTATAAAATGTCACCAACACAAACCAAGAGTCAACCCATAGTTAATTCAATAATAGAAACCTTTTAAGTAATAATATCACTTACTAACCCTATCGCTTACTAAACTGAATCAGATCGACTCATCTGGTCATTCGGAGTCCGACTTTAGTGTAGAAGAATTAGCTAAAATGTACATCGACTACACGATATAGATATATATATATATATATATATATATATATATATATATATATATATATATATATATATAGCTTCACGCTGTATCCCGCATGGCACGTGTAGGCAGAGAGAAACCAGCGTTGAGACACTGTTCGTCCGTTTACCGTTCGTGGGAATTGAACCTACAACTGTGGTGGATTGCGCCATTTTGTAGTATGTGTCTGTCTTGAAATATGCTACACGAGTATGTAGCTGTTTAGTGTCATGCATGTCAATTGAGTACTAGCCTCTTTGCAAATATAACGTTTGTATGGAAGACTTATGAAGGATATACATTTATTTTAGTTTCATGCTGTATCGCGCACACAGCAGGATAGACAGTGGTAGATTGGAAATTTAATGCTAAGATACTCCGTTCTCATTCAGATCCTTGCGTTTCCCACTTCCCGCCGAATTCTGGAGGCCTTACGTATTGAACGGCAGAACTAAACGCCACGCTTTGCCTCGTTACCAGAGCAAGAAAATGAAAATGTAAAATATTTCAATTTATTACGTGGAAATCGAACCTGCAAGTTGTCTCGACTACAGTCGCACGCTTGTGCCCCAGCGCTGCGATTGGCCTCAACATGGATAGAGCATATACATATTATATAATATATCAAAAAGGTCATACCGTGTGTGCTTATATACATAATGTAAATTTTCCGAATATTTCAATGAAACTTTACCTTTTAATCTATAAAATATCTTTTATTCGAACCCAAAACCAATAAAACAGATACTTATACCATTTCTATCAGACTGTTCTGTGAGGTACCCTAATATATTACCATCGACCGGCTCAGACCGGATGAAACCGGATTTTTCAGTATAAAAGCAGATTTTAGCGCCTCGAATTGGTTAATCTGTGTGTGATTTTTTATTTCAAAGTTCCAGTTAACTAAGTACGAGAAAATCGTTACGAGAGTTCGGATTTGTTGAGGAATTCCTTTTAGATTTGTAATTAAAAGTAGTTTTTTAGAAAATATATTAAATGTTTTTAAGTGTTATTCCATACTTAACAAAAATATATTAAAGTTAAAGTTTTTTGGAAAATATATTAAAGTTTTTACGTTACTACAGTGAGGAAATTAAAATATTAAATACTTAATTTTCTCAAGTGAGAATCGAATCCACTTGAACCGAATGCCCTCGTATCTTTTTATATATATAAATATGTATCTTTCCTCTCCTGACTGACAATTCTATTTAAATTCTTTTCGAGCGTCGATCGACCAAAAAGACAAAACAGCCACCAAAAATATCTGGATCCTAACCGTATATATAAAACCCTTACTGACTGACAGACATCGCGCAAACGAAAACATACAGCGTAGCAAAATGAAATTGGCATGTAGGCCCCGTCTGGAGTACACTCGTAGGTCACTCCACGAAATTTCTACTTTACTCAAACGAAGTCGGGGGATACAACTTTTATTTTTACTTTTTTTATTACCTTTTTTTCCAACAACTTCGCACCCATGGGCAAATAGGTATCATTGTATTGTGTATGACACATGAATGGATATATTCTAATTACGGCATGTAACTCTACCACAGGTACATCGAAATGGTTAACGTGATATGTTTTAGACCATAGCCTTCCTCGATAAATGCACTATCCAATACATTTTTTTTATTTAAATAGAACTAGTAGTTCCTGAACTTATCACGATCAGCCAAACGTCTCTTAAGCTTAATTACATTAGTATAAATTGACAAATTTACTTATATAAATTTACATGTATAGAAGAATTTATAATAGTTGTTAGTTTATTTAAACTAGAAGATGCGGCAAGGAGCACGTTCTATAAACATTTACCTTTACTATAAGATATTGAGTATTATATTGTAAAATTATATGACAATATATGCATGTAAAAGACAATATCCAAAAAAGAATATTCGATTTTTTAAAATGATTGTATTAAATCGAAATTTAATTGAATGAAACGGAGGGAGGTGGAGAATGGAGCTACAAATAGCTACGTGGAATAGAGACCGTAGCGTTCGGCGCTTCGTTCTCTCTGACTACCCCGCTAGGGATAAAGCGTGAAGCTAATAAGCTAATAATAATAGTTTAGTTTAGAAATGTAATTATTTAAATTTGTAACTATATAACAAATTTAAAAAATTTGCAATGTGCGTGTCTGACTCGCCCACCGAGGGCTCCGTATCAATTTCAGGATTTATTTCAACAGGAAGTACTACTTATAAAAGTTAACGTTTGCCAACACTTACCTATACGAAATAAACTAAAACTTAAATTGTATGTTCGCGGGTAAGCACACTAAAGATTTTGATGACGCTGCCAATGTTATACAAAATGCAGCAGAATCGATGAATAAACGCTCGTATTTTTGGATTACGTTGACTTAGTAGATTATTATAAGGGACTATAGATCTGGATATATGATACGAGTATTTAAAATGCTTGATACCTTCAAGCAATCCTGAGATGAATGGTCTTGACAGAAGGACAGAAGGCCAAGAAAGTGATCCTATAAGGGTTCCATTGTTTTTTCTTTTGGAGTACGGAACTCTAAAAAATTTGCTTCATACTATATAGTTGGCCACTAACGAAGGACTAGCCCTCGTGCACTCTGTGAGTTAAAAAATAGTGTAAAGATTGTTCAAACGCACCACTTATGTGCTAGCAGATATATAACGCAGTACGCAATGTGTCTATTCTCATATTGATATCTACATATTAATATGTGAAGCAAAAACTTTGGACCCCTTTTTACGAAAATTGCGTGGATAAAGGAGTATGAAATTTGGCACACTTAGATTTTATATGTAGAAGTGCAGAACGCTAATATTTTTCAATAATAATGCTTATACAGTCAATTAAATCAATAAATAACACATTACACATACTACCATACATTTGAAAATATTTACACCTCTATGTTTATTTGTAGTTGGCATACACGTTGCTATAGCAACGCGAACGCGTACTATTATACGCGTCAATTGGTTCTCTTTATGAATAAGTCTATACACAATTATTCGGTATTAGTCCAATACCAGTAGAAAATGGCGATATGCTTCATATTCATAAAAAATATATGTATACAGTATATTTAAAAAATATAGCTAAAGCTTTTACACTTATCCTATCAAAAAGAAATGTGGCATCATTCTTGAGTTATACATACACGTATATACATACATCCACACAACACACACACACACATAAAATATTTAAAACGTTCCACTACTGTAATTCTCTTTATGCTCGTTCGAGATATGTGAAAAAGTTTAAGTGCTGTCTCTAAAAAGCTCTAATGGTTTGACATGGTTTCTACTTTATGTTTGCTAAAATAGTATGAAAATAATGACAACGTGGTGCGATGCACGTGTGCGTGCACAGTTCCCAACTTAATATGGCTTCACGCTGTATCCCGCGTAGCAGGTTAGGTGGAGAGTGTTAAGACATTTCATTCGCCCTATTTTCGAGACATTATATTATGAAAAGCGGAACTCGACGCTTCGCTATGTATAATATTATCTTTCTTTCTTCCGCCGATTTAAAATAGGTAAATAAATATCTTTAAAATCTTTTTTTCCTTTAAACAAATTAATCATAATTTCATACAAATTATTTTTTTAGATATAAAAACAAATTTAAGCGTATTAATACTGGCAGTTTCGATATAACAACAAAATATGTTTTTTTCTTACTCTAATTAAAGCTTTAAAAAATTATGGAATGTTTTATTTAATTTTTTCCCGCATAGCACAGCAGGCACCGCCATTTTTTTTTTAAATATTAAACGTTGAGTGACGAAATGAAAATAAATAAATTAATAATTTTCTCGAGTTGGGATAGAACCTAAAACCGCAAAGTAAAACCCACTAATTTTCATTTCCCCGCTTTGGTGACAAGACAAAAGGTGACGTTTAATTGCGCCACTCAACACGCAATGTCTCGTAAACAAAAATGTGAAAAGTGGGAAACGGAGTGTCTTAACACTGGCTTTCCTCTGCCCACCCTGCTATACGCAGGATACAGCGTGAAGCTTAAAAAATACCCCAAATGACAAATAAACTATTTTTACAAAACCGCAGGTACACTATTTCTAAGAAGTCCCTATATCTTTACTTAAACATAATTCATATCCTCATATATTTATTTATGCTATAACAATGATTAATAATAGTATCATTCGTTTTGTATATAATGGCGTACAGACGAGCACACGAGTTGTATTGTAATAAAAATGAGAAAAAAAAACATAGCGACCATCTTGCGCAACAGCAGTTGCTAGTTCGATCCCCTTTGGAGAACTCAATTATTTTCATTTCCTCGATTTAGTAGCAGGACAATGTAACGTTGAGTTCCACTATTCAACATGCAATGTATCGAAATTTTGGCCCAAAAGTTGGAATGTGTATTGTGTATTTCCAATAGTGTTCCTGTGCTTGCCTTTATAGGTATGCAAAATACGGCGTGGAGTTAAAAAAAAAAAGTTTTGAACACGTGACTCTTAGGTAATTTCACAGGGCTTGTTGTATCTTTCAATAATAAGTCTACTAACTAATGCGATTCTTAGAGCCTAACCAAAATTCTCACAGTGTTCTTAAATTTATAGAAAAATTTTGAGCTCTCATACTGTTGCATATATTTTTTAAGCTTCACATTGTTCTCTCTAGTTCCCATAGATTCTCTTAATTTTTGAGTCATTGCGTGTCGAGTGGCAAACTCAATTTATCTAAACAAATCATAAAAATGAATTATTAAATGTATTATTTAAATGTAATTTCCCCGAGTGAAGTACGAACCCATAAACTGCCACTACCACTATCACTGGGCCTAGTGGCTTTAATTGTATTGAAAAATAAGATATTCTCCATACAATATAAGTAAATAAGAATGGAAGTTGTGGAGGAGTGTACATCGGTGTCTAACGTCCATTTTATTGGAGCATTGGTGTCCAGCGCGTGGTTCGATACGGAACGGGAAAATACATGGAATAGATACATTTTAAATGTGTTTATTTAGATTTTTTTCTTTCTACATTTTTAATATTTTATAATTTTGTTTAAAACAAAATAGTGATAGAAATATGTGTATTGTATCTTTTCGCTTAATAAAATAGTTTAAAAGAACTAAAAATACTTGACTACACTAAGTATTATTAGTAGTATTCATTCATTCATTCGTGCCGCCGAGCTACGACACCCTCAACTATATCGAAGTATTTATTAAGAAGTGGTTTCCTAAATGTAGAATAACACTTTAAAAATGTAAAAAAAATATTATTTGAAGGTTAACGCATATTTAATTGTCAGAAACTTATCAAAGGCATCCGTTTGAAAAGTTAACAGATTAGCATTACAAACTATAGAAACTTTCAATTACAGTTTTAAACTTGCTTAATTCATTTTGTTTAATAGTGAAACTAAAATATTTTTGGCTGGTTGAAGATATAATTTTTCTTAGCTTCACTCTTCAATGAATAATAAATTTTCGAGATAATGCATGTTTAGAGGCGCAGAGCTCAACGCCGCAGTTCGTCTTGTTATGTGTCATCCTCTAGTACCTGCTATTCTATGTATCTCTTCATGACGGATTCGATTATCTAAGCTGAGTTCGCATATCCTACAAAGAGATTGCATCTCCACAGCATTCGTTTCATGCATTGTGTACGGTCGAACGTGCAACTGTGCTGACGTTTCGCCGTTTCATTAATGCAGCCAAGACACCATTAACCCTGTTACCGGCAGCAATACGCCTTTCCACATCCATCTCGCCATCTCTACTGAACATACTTCCCAAGTGGTATATCACTTCATTCACTTGTTCTAATATCTTAACATTTACACTGATCTTGCATTCCGTAATTTCTTCATTTCTTTCAAATACAAGAACCTTTATCTTGTTCACATTCATGCTTAGACCATAATTTTCACACCCTTCTTTCAGAATGGTGACTAATGCCCGCATCTCGATAATATCAAGAAGAACAATTATTTACACTGAGTTAGCATTATTTTTTATAATGCAAAGGAGGAGTTGATTGAAAAAAATCATTTTTTCGACAAATTAACATTTATTTGCACTTGTTATATCAAATATATTTTTTTATTTAAATTCTACCGAATTATTACAAGAAACAATAAATTAATAGATACGTTCCAACTCACAGACCGAACGCTTAGGCCCATCGTGAGTGTCTATCGCTTAGTCCGCGCTCTCGCTTGCTCAAGCGGAACGTGACAATGAGTCATGCTTTTACATCGTACAGCCGCCGTCCATAGATTAATAAGACGTTATCACGTCAAAAAAAAATTAACACATAAACTCCACATACTTCCCAATCCACACTCTTGCAAAGGAACGTGCCGCTAAGTTATCGTCGGTAATATACATCACCTTCGCACTGGGAACATTAACTGTGGACTTCGACTGTACTACATTGTGTGTATGGGACTTTGTTTACATAATGCCCTTTGTGTAGAGTTATATTTGAGGCCTCTATGACCGCAGGTACGGGTTCAAAAGCAGATCGGGTAGACTATTATTATATATTCGATATGAGAAAAAAATAAGTATAAAAATTCAGTTTTTACTTAGGGTTATTTCGAATTAAGTAGCTGGTATATTACAGTAATTGTGGTACAGCAGTACAGCGTCTAATTGTAAATATGGCGATTATGGGTTCGTTTCCCATCGCAAAGTGGGGAGCGATGTATCTTAAAACTAGGTCCCTTCTACCTACTCTGGGATAAAGTTTTGTGAATTTAAGAGATATTTAAGATAACAATACATATTGTATATACAAGAACTTGCATCTCATTCAAAAGTGAAGACTAGTGTTTTTCAGAAATGAAAAACGAGAATTTAGTGTTCATTGAAAGAAATTTAAAAATATTTTGTTCATCGCTTGCTTGCCTATTTAGAATTTGTCTCGAGGAAATTATTATATTTAAATTGTGAATTTCGCTAATTTGGTAATGAACTCATTCATAAACTGAGAACGGTATAATATATTGTCACTAGGTTCTCCTTCTTCTTCACTTTTAAAGATGCTTTTAAAACAGATTAATAAACTAATACTTTAGCTTCTTATAGAAAACCTGTATTTCAGCTTAAGGGCAAAACGAATTATTTGTTATAAGTTTTATTTGCTTACTCGAACAACAGTACATACTACATACACAAAACTTTATTATTATTTTATCTCGCGCTAGTAACAAGACGAAGCGCGTCGAGTTCAACCATTTAATATGAAATGCTTCGAAAATTAGGCAGAAAGTAGGAAACTGAGTGCCTTAACACTAATTGCATTGATTTGAACCGACTACCATCGCTTGCAAATTATGCCAAAGACGTCTAATATTTCATCTAGAATGTAAACATAATACAATAAAATATTTTAAAATTCAATACGCTGTCGGAGCGCACACGCACACGTTACGGGTCTGACTGTAAATATAATGGTTATGAATTCGATTCCCAATCGGAGGATTGAACTATTTTCACTTCTGGGCTCTGGTAAGAAAACAATGCGTGATATTGAGTGTTAAGCCATTCAATACGTAATGTCTCGAGAATAAATCTGTGTGTAGAAAACGAAGTGCTCTAACCATCGTGCTACCCTGCTATATGCGGGATACAGCGTGAAACTATATTTATATTTAAAACAGCCTTTTTTCTCACCTCATTCCAAGTTATTCGCCATTAATTAAGTAAACTGGTGTTTTACTGGAACATTCTAACCACGGAATGTTGCACATAACTATTCCTTTATTGTAGCCGTGTGTCTTGTTAATACACGCTCAGAATTATAGGCCTCGGTTAATTTACCTTTGGTATGTGGTATACAATATATATTATAAGCTATAAGCTGAACCTGTGACTTTGTCTGAAATACTGAAAGCTAACCTTCTGTAAAATTAGGCTATAGGGACGCCTAGAGAAACACTGCTCTTTATGAGTAAATATTTATATATTAGTGAACTTAATTAGGAAAGCGTAATTAAACGTATGGAAATATTTGTTTTATTCTGGTCTATTCTTTACTTGGCCAGTTAAGCACTAGTTACTTCTATCATGTCACGTCGTATGGAGAAGAACGCAAATGTGGTTGTACGGTAAAAAAGAGATAATATTACACAACAGGATAAAGAATGTTAAACAAAGATCCAGTTCAAAAAATTGTCTTTACCTCTTTATCCCACACATAGCAGGGTAGGCAGAGGAAACCTGGGAACCTAGATTTTAAAACACTCCGTTACTATTGAGATATTAATTTGAGACCAATCTACACAAAATCTTTTGATACAACCCCTTAAATTATGATGATATCACAAATTATGAAATATTCAACCGAGCATTTAAAATATCATCGGTTTCTGCTACCTTATACAAGTAGTAGAATACATTCCCTTGAAAATAGCGGCATTGTATGAAACTTGTTATAATAGAGGGACCTTCAAGATAAAATTTATAATAGCCTGCTTTTCTGTACAAGGAGCATAACAATATAATCAGCGTCTGACTATAAAGGGGACGGTTGTGGGTTCGAATCCAACTCAGAAAAATGAACTATTTACGTTTCCATGATTTCCGGAGTGTCGTAACACTAGGTCTCTTCTGTCTATGCGGAAAGAAAATTAAGCTACTATAGAATTATTAATATATTTTACGTTCAGGCCAGTCGTAGTGCAAGGGCAAATCATATGACTGAAAACGCGACTAGTTGTAGATTCAATTCCCACTCGATGAAATGAAATATTTAATATTTTCATTTTCTCGCTCCGATAACTAGGCAAAGTGCGACGTTAATTTGCGTCTTTCAACACAGAATGCTTTCTAAATTCAGCTAAAGCTGGATGAAAGTGATCGAAGTGTCTTGACACTAGGCTCCCAGGTTCCCATTGCCTACCCAACTATGTGCCGTATACAGTGTGAAGCTAAAAGAAAAAGATTTTACCAGAACCTTCATCTGCATGATGAAATGGAAGTAACTAAGCATGCAACAAACATAGGAAGCTGACAGAAGCTTTCCGCTTTACTCCGCTCCTATTTGTCTTAGAGTGATGTACTAATACAGTAAGTTCTACTAGTTCCTGAGATTAAATTATATTTTATTATAATAAAAACTATCGACTCTTTTCCAACATACAAGAGATACGTTATATTGTGATTCTATCAGACTATTGGAGCTTACCCCATTAATCTGACTTGACCTTGAATTGCCTTCGATAAAACCGATTGATAATATTTTCTTGTCTTAGAAGATAAGTATTATTAGAAAGTAATACTTATCTTACGTATTTTCTATTTTCAACCCATTCAGAAGTTTTACTTGTTGTGATGAATGGTTCTGTAGGCCCTCAAACAGTCACCTCTCATTTTTTAATAATAAGTATTACATAGCTGCAGAGTTAACAGGCTATCTATATATTGAAAATAAAAAAAAATATTTTTTTAATTCGGAGCAGTAGTTCCGCAGAGTTTAGTTTATAGTTTCAGTTTCATTTATTAGATGGAAGACCGTCACATTAATTGTTTCGATGTAACGACTGTACTTGACTTAGGATGTAATATTCCTTTTCTGATCTGCCACAAAATGTGAGAAACGGGTTGTAATATAAATTATAGATATTAAGACATCGAGACTCCATCGAGGCATAGTGGTACATGTGTACAATATGACAGTTGTAAGTTTAATATGCACGCACAGGGGAAAATATTAGGTACGAATATACTTAAATTATCTTCACTCACTTACTTTACCATTTGCCATCCCGATATCAACTAAAACTTAGTGAAAAATAGTATATACATATTTTGAGTGTCGGAACTCGACGCTCAGTGGAAATAAAAAGAATTCATTATCACAAGTGAGAATCGAACTCACCCCTCTCTCACCCGCCGGCTTTACAGTCAGACGTTGTACCGTTCAACGATGATCTCCTTTACTGTAAAAATGTATGGGAAAAAGCGAGAAATTAAAAAAATGCAATTCTCTCTAAAACCATTTACGACAAACGAATGGTAAATGTCTAATTTCTCTCCCTTGCACATGTGGAGTTTGAAATAAATTTTCTTTTGAACTCAGTAGGTATAAGGACGCACACTCGTCGTAAGTATCATTACTGTCAAAGAAGGCTTTGTGAGGAATCACAGATAAAATACAATTTGTTGCAAATACGGTCTCGCTGTACGTAGCGTTCACATAAAAATTCTAAAGTAGTTTTATTTTAAATTGAAAAAAAATATTATGTAATTCGATTTAATTAAATATGATGGGTGAACGTAATAATACTATTTAAATTATAGATTTAAAAAGTGTCTGCCCTGCTATATGCGGAGTTGAAGTTTAACTTATCATTTTTGTTCCATTTATTTTTCTAAATACTTATTTTTAAAATGTTTCACATCACTGTAATTGATATAATAGCTTTTATTATAATAAAAATGACGCACTGTTTTTTTTCCTTTTTTGTCCATTAATAGAAGATTTTTTTTGTATCACGAGATTTCGCACAGTGGGCAGAAGGCATATTTTGATAAAACAATCCATTCCCCACACACCGCCTAATTTTCTAGAATGGTTCCGCCGCTTTAGGCCAAGCCTTGTCTTATTACCAGAGGAAATAAGAATACTAATTTATTCCCCCTAGAAGAAATCAAACCCGCAACCACCGAGTTTACAGCCACATCATAGAACCCATCATAGAACATAGACAATATATTCAATCATAATAAACAAACGTAAATGTTTATAAAAAAGCTTCATTAAAATTAGCACTTACAAAAAAAATCCTTAAGCTACAAAGCAGTGTAACTAAAATTAAACAAAAGTAATAATTAAATTAAAATATTTATAGTTCAAACAACCTCCCCGCCCGACCGTACCTACTGGAGCTAACTCGTCAACCGCTGTTTATTGTTGTAAGATTTTCTTTTATGCTTCTTTATCGTGGCCCGGCCTTGCATATTAGAGATGAAGTGTCATGGTATCGATAGAATTTTTAAAATATACTAAAATTAAATAAAATAAGTATAATACATTATATTTATTTTTTTTAAGCTTGAAAGTGAAAATAAAAATACTTTTTAACTGAAATATATTTTTTTTTCTATAGTGTGATGAGCTATTTTAATGTAATTTATTATTTTTATAAATGTATATAAAACTCTGCTGCGTGCGGGATACAGCGTGAAGCTGATTTTACTTCATATAAAACTCTTCCATTATTAAATGACTGATAGAAAACGCACAGCCGAAACTACTGGACGTTAAAAAGCCTTTGACATGTAGGCCCCTTGGGGAGTACTATGTGAAATTTGTACAGAACTAGAAAATACTGATTTTTACAGTCCACGTATAAGTAGTTATGTGGCATATACTCGTAAAGAAAAAATAACAGTCTAAACTCATTATATAAGAAGGATGTATCAAATTGCAAAAACGAATCACTTTCTTCGTTTATAAATAAGAATTAATGAAATTATAGTTTAAAACATACAAGAAGTATTAGCGTAACAATGTTGTTACTTGTAAAAATATAAGTAGTGTGATTCGCATCGTTTGAATTTACTGCTCTCGCTTTGGATAATTGTGAACGTTTGTAAACATTAATTTTATTAAGACTATTTTAAAAGTAAGTTTACAAAGTAATTCTAGTATCAAATATACCATATGAGTTTCTGTTTATTAAGTGACAAATGTTCTTTCATTCGAGGCCGTCGTCGCACAGAGGCACAAACGTACGACTGTGAATACGACGGTTATGGATCGATACCCACTCGGGGAAAATATTTTTCACATTTTAATTTCTGAAGCCAACAAAATTTCTGAAGTCATTCTCCACTATTCACTTAATTGAAGAATCAAAGTGTCGGAATTCGACTTTGAGTTTATTCTAATTAGATCAAGGCAATGTCTGTTTTTAGTTTGCAATGTAATATTTTGCAGTTGGAAATGATCATACGTTCACTTTTACTTATTAAAAAGATTTTTTTTATTTTCTTATATTGAGAAATATTTGTTGTATTTTTAAATTTATCAATGTATATTGCTTTTATAAACATGTATATTTTATATGTAAGTATATTAAATATTTACTTTATAAATTAATTAGAAACTATTTTAACCTTTCCAATATTCTATCATTTTTCCAATACATAAATAAAAAATTAAATTAAATTAAATTAGCTTCACGCTTTATCCCGCACACAGCAGGGTAGGCAGAGGGAACCTAGTGTTAAGACACTCCGTTCCCCACTTTCTGCCGAATTCTGGAGGCATTGCGTGTTGAGTAGTTTTCCAATACATAGAGCCTTTTTTTCTAATATTTATATAAAAATTTAAATTTATTTGAAAACAAAATCATAACTGCCCAATAAAAATTAAGCGCATTTGTTAAAAGTATATTTTCTAAGCATATTTTTGTTTTACGTACAAAAAAATAATCCATCGTTGAGGAGATTAAGGGTCCTTTTGCGCGTGAATTCGAACCTGTATTTGCTTACCAAATATTGTTTTGTTTGATTATTACCCGTTGTTTGGTCAACGCTTAATGGCGGTCGGTTAATGTTAAATAGCTTTTTAGCTTATGGTAAACATTTAATTCTTTAAAGCTTTTAATAATTGCCTAGCGCTAAATATTGCTTATATTTTATATTTTTTGTGAAGAGATTAACAGTGGGATTTTTATTTTAAAAATATTAAATATTATGACAAATATCGCTTGCCACCTAACTTATTAGGTATATATATTAGAATAAAAAAAGTATGCCGAGAAACATTAAGAATAAACATTGTTGCCGAGTGGAAATCATATATTCAAACATATAGTTAAAAAGCTTCTAACTGCATCACGAAGTACTTTAAACTTGAATATAAATATAATATTCCTTGAAATCATGTTTTCCAAGTTTGAATTTGTCGTAGAACTGAAAAAATTATATTTTTCATATTTATAACAGACCTCCGTCGGTATGCTTCCCCACTCTGGCAAATAATGTATCGCGTTGATTAAGAACCACGCACAGGCTCAAATTCAAACGGAAATACAATAATGGAGCGTCTTAAACTCATCTGGTTGGATACAACCTAGTAAAGTAAAGTAGTGGTAAACCTGGGTAAAGTTACGCCACTCAACAAGAATTATGGAATGTCTTTAAATCAGTCAAAAGAAAAAAATATAAAGAATTTTAATAAATTTTTCTTTATGCACGGAAACAAGAAAACATTTATATACATGACAAGAAACGAATATTTATCGATATCGACATTACTCCATCACTACAAGTCATATCGAATACAAAGAGTGGCCATTGTGTGCCTTGTTCTATTGAGACGGGTACCGTCTAACTAAGTAATAATTACTGGTACAAAGTGTTTTATACAAATACATACAAACATACATATATATGTATATATAATTATTCCATACTGTAACCTAGTATATATGGGTCACATATTTCTTTACCAAAGTATTAAAACTTCTATTGTTACGATTTCCTATGCCTTTCTAAGTGGACAGGTTGAATATAGGTTGTGTTTTGTTCTATTATTATTTTGTTATTAAGTAAGGAGCCTTGTAACTTTTATTGAGAAAGTTTTTGTATTTTTACTTTTGTTGTTAATTAATTATTTAAATTATGTTGATATTTAGGTCCAGTGTAAGGACACTCCATCCCTCATTTTTTGTATAGGCTCATGTATGTCTGTTTAGTCTCATATAATTTATAGTCAACACTAGCTGACCATGTTATATATAAAACTTGTTGTAGAAAATCATCTTTTTAAACTTATTTTTTATGGAAAAGACAATGCAAACGAGCGTTTAGTACCTGATGGTAAGTGATCACCGCCGCCTACGACTCCGTGCAACACCAGAGGAGCTACAGGTGCGTTGCCGGCCTTTAAGGTGGTGATAGACGCGCTTTTTAAAGTCCCCATGTCGTATCGGCCTGGAAAGGTACCTGGAAGGGCCTTTCCACAATAGCGTGGTGCATGGAAGAGTTCCTACGAAACCACATAGTCCATTCATCATCCATTCGCATCGCTGGTGCGTGATCTAAGCCAACTAGCATAGTGGCCATTAAAATTTCCAAGTAACACGACCTCAACGGAGTGGATCTGTGTATTTTCAATTATATTGCATTTTCAACAAAATTACCTTTTTTGCAATCATCATCGCAGCAAAAATTATTGAGAGGTTCTTTTACTAAAGATTATTACCAAATTATTCACTCATTTAATAATTTAATAATAAAATTTATTTTTGTTACTACAAATATAAATTACATTACATGTAATTGTTTGTATACCTTGCTTTAAAAAAAATGGGGGTGAATTATGACACTCAACATGCATTGTGTTCATATATATTTAAAGAAAATAATTACTAATAGCTTCCAATTATCCCTCAAAATACTACAACTATAACAGAGCAAAAAAAACATAAAGAAAAATCGATTTTCAAGACACACAATACATTTTTCAATCTTTACCTAAAACACAGAATCGATTTATCACGTTGCGTTGCATAGTGCAGTTTCATTCGATTAATGGCTGTCTATAACATCAGCAAATACCCGTCACTAGCGGTCCACAGATACGAATACTGACAAATTGCTAGTGTTGGGATATTGTTACGTTTCTATGGAACGGATGAAAGCTGAAAATGTTATATGTACCAATATATGTTACATAGTTTCACATATTTTGCATAGGTATTGAATATTATAGGCAAAGAGAAGTAAGTGACCAGTTACTGTGTTTTCCACTTTATGCCCAATTTCGAGTCTTTGATAAAGTTGCGAAATCCAACGCCTCAAGGTTTCCTTTCTCTCCAATTTTCGAGACATTGCATGTTGTGTGGCGAACGCCGCGCTTTGTCTTTTAAATAAAGAGAGCAATTTTAAAAGATAATTCATCCCCCCGAGTGGGATTCGAACCCACAATAGCTATCATAGGCGACTTACGGCCTCAAGAAATTTAATGATAATCCAGAGCTTGCTCAAGCTCAGCAACCACCTCATGGATCATAGCATTCATAAAATATATAATATACCGGTTGCATCGGTCTAATCAGCTAGTGTTAGACTTTTTAACACTACCTGACTAGACCGTGCGACCTTGTTTAGTTCGACAACCGTCGTCTAACGCCACCACGTGAAAATAACCAAAAGTAAACTTTTAAAATATTTTCTCTTTCTTCTATACCACAAAACGCGGGTAAAAATAAAATAGAAAGTATAGAAATCTATATTTTTAAAATGTATATCAAATCAACGGTCGTACGGTAACGGTATACATGAGATGAATATGTGGTTGTGGTGTGTGTATATAATATTTTTTTGCCTGAAAGTATAGTGTATTTTTATACTGAAGAGACTACGTGCGGCTTTGAGTTCTAGCGCTGAACATTAAATATTTCTATATTACACCACTTCCTTTCTTTCTAGTTCGAAGCTTTATCCAATATATAGAAAGGTATGCAGAGGGCACCTAGTGATAAGAACCCCGTTCTACATTTTACACCGAATTTTTTATATTGCGTTTTTAGTGACGAAACTCGACACCGCGCTTTATTTTATTAAACGAAGAAATGAAATTTATTAAATAAAATTATTTTCCCTCTAAATTCAGGCACTAAATGAAACAATGTCAAAATAAACTTTTTTTTTACAACATTAGTTAGGAAATAAAGATAGAAGAGTTTCCACAAAGACCCAACTAAACTCATAAATCCTTTTAAGCTTAAGTCATAAACTTCACTGTACACACAAACGGTACGAATTTTATTATTAGCTATACCAATTTAAAAAGGGACAGATATATAGGATTGTACGCGTTAAAAAGAGATGGAATGCTGTAGTTTCATATTGTGCTCATCTGAATATTGAGATTAAAAGTGACGCTTCGCTTGGCGCAAATTATTAGTGGTAGGGTCGGCGAATAAAGTCATCTTTATGCCAAATAATTGTATAATAACATTTTTAAAAGTTACATTTTTGGTAACCCTAACATGTGGTATAAGAAGAAAAAACATGATACAGATAAATTGCGATAATTGCAATGATGCAGATAATTATAGTGTGTTTTTAAATGTATCCATTTTATAATGCACTATTCATCGTCCCGAACTTTGTTTACATTTTCTTCAAGATGGAATATCTCTTTTCCGTACGAATTTCGACAAATCCTCTCTTAGTGCTTCCCTATACTCAGTTTCTCTGTTGAAACTTATCAAGCAGGTAATATGCCCAATTTTAACTTTCTGGAACCAGCTGTTTTGTCTGTATATTTTCTGTCAGTCATTCAGTAACTAAAGAGTTTTTATTTATAATGATAGGTTACAATTTAATTTGAATTAAAGTAACAATATTCTAATAAAGGATAAAAGTCCCACCATGTAGACGAGGAGCTGGAATAGTGAGACCTGTGACTCAAGTGTAGGTTTGAGAAACGCCTTTTTGTAATATTTTTTCTGTGAAAAATTTTAGAAAGTCCCAAAATATATATTGTGGAGTACTTTTTCTTTTCATACTAATTAACTAAATATCTGCATTATTTGCTCTGCTTAATTATTAAGAAATTGAAATTGAACGGGAGAAAAATAGCTGAAAAGTCTTCGTACAAAGGGTAATCAGAGTTAAGGCACTCCGTTCCTCACGTATCGCCCAGTCTAAAGTGACATTGCGTATTCAGTGGTGAAGCCCGACGCTTTGCCTTCTTACTGGGGCAATAAAATGAAATCAAGTAATTTCTTCAAGGAATCGAACCCATAACCATGTTATCTACAATTATTTTTAATATCCTTATATTATATCAAACACACGCTTTTTCTGTCAACACTACATACATACTTACAAACGTAGACGTTTTTGCGCACCGTACCTCCAGTACCAGTGACAGACACCTTTTTGTGTGAAGGCCGCGGAAGTAGGTCGTCTGGAAGATATATTTTTAAGTTGATTTATACATAATATATAGTTCTATAGGCTTATTACTCAATATGTTGAATCGTTCTTGTTATTTATTACCTTTTTTGGGAAATAACTTTTCTTTTTTTTTTTGCGAAGTAAGCGTCGAATATCATAGTAAAAGACATTTAAATTGAACGTGGCCAACTTGGTACGTCTGGTTAAACACGATGGTTAAGTGACAAAGTACGGCGTTTATCTCTGCAAATTTGTACACAATGTGCCTAAAAACCTATAAATACAATATCTAATAATTCTTAAATACTAACAGAGAGATTTGAAGCTGCTACATCCGCATTATTAATACAACATATTACGCGAAATATACGCGATTAATCCGGCTAAAATAGTTTTATTTACAATGTGTAATAATCGTGAAAATCAAAGAACTTATCTTATTACAACATATTACTTATAATTAACATTTAAACGAAGTTACCAACTGAAGTTTGAACATAATAATTATGCCAGAAATGGAGAAATGATTTCTATGAATGAATAAAATGAATGTTGTTAACAGACACTAACCTGTCAAAGCAGCAACGTCGCACACGCCTCATTCGAAATCGAGTAGCACACGCATGACGCGGGTAACGGCGGTGAAGTGATGTTAAATGAACGCAACACTTACACAACACAACAACACAGAGTCACATTTATCGTTTTATCTGTCCACTTATTAATTGCTAGTTCTTTTTATTTTCAAAGTGTCCCCCTTGTTTTTGAATGCATAAATTGTACCTCCGTATCATATTCAAATTTTATATACTGTAAAGTTGCTTACTCGGAAGTGATTCGCTGTTCTGCGTAACCTGGACGCAGGATTTCTATCAAAATAATAAAAATTTCAATTTTCACATTTCTCGAGGTATTGGTATTTCTCGCGACGGAACAGGCTTTTGGCGTGGCACTACTGGTTAGTTTTCTCGAACCATTTGTACTGCTTTTACAAATGTACGATAATCTGAAGTACATCTACGACTATTACCATACCTTTCTCAGTATGTTTGTAATACGAGAGCTCAATTTTGTTGACATTTTCCATAAATTAAAATCATATCCATGAACCACGCCCCCGCCGAAGTAAAATTCGAATACACCATTTTAAAATAAAAACTCAAACTAATGTCAAAAACAGAATTGTCCAAATTCATCTGAAATAAATATCAACACTAAAACGCAAATAATTGTAATAATAAAAAAATAATATACACAAGATAAAGACAAAAGATAATTTAACAAACTCAGGCCGAAAGTCATCTATAGGTACTCTAATTATAAATATAACTAAAACTGTCAGTTATGACATTACTATTTCCGCTAAGGGTGAACCAGCTGAATATATGTCTAAGTATCAATCACGATTTTATTAAATCTAAAAATATTTTATTTTCTTTAAAATATTTTGTTGTTATCTGTCCTTTAAGATTTAAATTTTAATAATGACGTTTATAGTAATAATTACTAAAAATAAAAATAAAAATATATTTATACTCTAGTGAATACAAAAAGCATTGGTTAATATTGTGAGAAAATTTGTAAAAATATAAATGAGCTTATAATTAATTTTATCTTTATCAGTGTAACTATAAAAAAAATATTCCAAAATTATAAATAATCCTTAATAATAATAATTTTAATCATATTTATTACATAGTCAAATCAGCAAATTTTATAATTTTAAAATACAACATTGCGAAGGTCGGCCTCTTTGGTGTTTCGCGCCAATTTTGCAGAAAGTGTTATCTATGGTTCAGGAACAGGAATAAATTACAATAATTCATAATAAATATTACACTTACGTAGATTACACTTTTACGCGTGATTTTATATAAAAATAATTTTTAATATATCAATACTAAATAACCATTTATTTCGTAATGAGTTTACATCGGTTCCCGTGTAGCATGTAATGTAATCTATTTAATGTTGATATATTTTTATATCAAAATTATTACATAAATGTAAATAATAATAAAAATCTTAATTAAAAATTAAAAAATATGTTCGAGAAGTATTTTTATTAGTAGCAGTACCATATATTTTCAACTATTACAATGTTTTTAATTATCTGTGTATGTATAAAAAACAAAATACAATTTCGCGGTTTTGAGCGGTCTAAGTTTTGTTGTATTTACCATTTTGTTCGTATTTACACATTATTTAGACGTTGTTTAATATAAATTTGATATGACTATGACATGCGATTATTGACTTTTTTTTAAATATGAAACTATGTGCCATCACGTCATCATCATCATCAAGACTAGAAACAAATGTTGGGGACAGTCGTGGCGCAGGGACACACGCAATGCCTCCAGAATTCAGCACAAAGTGGGGAACGGAGTGTCTTAATACTAGGTTCCCTCTGCCTACCCTGCTGTGTGTGGGATACAGCGTGAAGCTGATTTATTTATTTATTTAAACAAATGTTGCGTGTTTAATATAACTTATGATAAAAGTACTAATACTTTTAATAATGCAGATTCGACGACGATGATTTAAATTTAATGTTAAATGTAAGTATCACAGTTCAATAATATTTTTTGTGTTTAAAATTCTATTGAACAATTCAGCCATTATTTTTAAGTAATTTCAAAATAAAGGAGATACAATAAATTACCTTAAAGTAAGATTTTATTAATTAATTTCAATAATCGCTTTGAACGTTGTTAATATTTATTATAAAAATAAGTAATTGCGTTAAATAGAACGATAGATATCCCTTTTTCGTTTGGTTGTGTTTTATAGGAATGAAAAGAAGTTTTGCAACGTTTAGTACTTAGTAGTTTTAAGCGCAGACGCTATCACTTTGTAAATAAACCCTGCAAAGCACAATGAACTTAAAATAAAATAAATAAAATCAGCTTCACGCTGTATCCCGCTCACTGCAGGGTAGGCAGAGGGAACCTAGTGTTAAGACACTACGTTCCCCATTTTCTGTCGAATTTTGGAGGCATTGCGTGTTGAGTGGCAGAACTCAACGCCGCGCTTGTCTTCGACACCAGAGCGAAGAAATGGAAATATAAATTTTTAAATATTTTTATTAAATAAGTAAATATTTCATCTCCTCGAGTGGGAATCGAGCCCACAACCAGGCGGTTTTACAGTCACACCTTGTGCCGCTGCGCCACGACTGGCCTTAGTAAAATAAAATAAAAGTATAAATAATAAATCCCTATTCTAAAAATTATATATAAAATAAAACTTAAACTACACAAAATGATTTGAAAACCGCATCGGGTCGTTCAGGTCGGGTTTGGAATTTCGGTAAACAGTGAATGTAGCATGTAGCAGGGGTGGCAGAGAGAACCTAGTGTTATGTTAAGACCACTCCTTTCCCCACTGTTTGCTGAATTTTCGAGGTGTGTTTATTGACGAATTATATTAATTAACAATAATTCGTTCCCCCAAGTGGGAATCGGACCCACAGCCGTCGCGTTACAATCACACGCTTATACTCCTGCGCCACAACGGCTTCTAATAAATAACAAATCGCGTCGAATCAAGCCTTCAACATAATTTTACACATCTAGTAAAACGCTACGTCATTGTAGACGTATTCAGGTTCAAAGGACACGTTTTTTTCCATTCACAGGAGCGACACTGGCTTACTGTAATAACACTTTTTTTTATTGTTCTTTCTATTTAATAACACTTGGTACAGTATGTTGTCTTAAAGATGTGCAACAACGACGTATTCGCATTTTACACAATAAAAAAAATAGGCCGACAAAGGTGTGATGGTAACACGACAGTTGAGGGTTCGATCTCCATTCAAGAGAATAAATTATTATTTATTAATATTTACATTTCCTCGCTCTAGCAGCAAGGCAAAAAGCCCGGTGTTGAGTTCCGCTACTCAAAAATTCTGTAGAAATTGGGGACTGGAATGTCTTAACAATAGATTCCTACTGCCCACCCTGCTGTGTGCGGGATACCGCATAAAACTGTTTTTTTTGTTAATAGTAGTAACGAAACGGCCAAGCCGTGCTTTTTGACTAGGTTGTGAAGTTAGGACTTGTGCATAGAACTAATTGGTATGTGTAAAGTAAAAAATTTGGCTCTACATGAGATCTGATAAGATTTAGCCAGTGCGTCTCAATAAAATAAAAGTATGATTGGTGGAATTATTAATTATATTTAACGACACTACTGTATGTTTTTGATAATGTAATTTTGATACCATGGCGATATTGTTACTACTTACATACTTTGATTGCGATTTAATTTAGATTTTCAACTTAACGCTGTATCCGCACACGGCATGGTAGGCAGAGGGAACCACTCCGCTCCCACTCCTCGCCGAATTCTGGAGCCATTACGAGTTGAATGGCGAAACACAACGCCGCCGAACGCCGAACTTTAGATTTTTGAGAGTCTAAATAGGTCATTGTTGCTCCAATTGAGCGATCGAAATGATCAGATATAAAAAAAATATTGCAACATCGTAAAAGTGACATTACAAAGGCACTTATTGTTATTTTTTTTTATAATTTCATGCTGTGCATTTACTCCATAGCAAAGTAGGCAGAGTGAACCTAGTGTTTCTCACGTTCTGCCAAACAAATGTCTCGAACATTTGCGCCTATTGAGTTGCTGAATTTAATGCTCCGCTATGTCTTGCTAAAAATATAAACGCGTATAACTCACTCTCCTAAGTGGGAATTAAACCCACAATCACGATGGCCTAAATCGTCAATTTAAAGTCAAGAATAGCTTAGAATCTATTTTAAGGGATCTAGACGATGTGCATCTAGAATATTTTAATTTCCTGGAAAATGAGGAGTTGAAGTGTTGATGGGAACGGAATTTCTAAATACTAGGTTCCCAGGTTCACTCTGCCTACCCTGCTATGTGCGGGATACAGCACGAAACTATAAAAAATCTTATTAATTCACAAAAATCGATACAAGAATTTTATTCGTCTTGGCTTTGAAACCGATTTCTATGAAAAGACTCGCCATCCCTAGTAACTAAAACATATGTGATATAAGATGGTTAATATAAGTTATTTCCGCAAACAAAAATTACCTGTCAGGAGCAACCGAGGTGGATTCGATTCATATATTTTATATTATATCCTTATAAAATATCATGACCATAATAGCTTGTGTATTAAAATAGAAACTTCAACATACATAATATACATATATGTATATTTTATTATTGAGGCTTTTCGTGACGCAGGGGCACAATTGTGCGACTGTAAATGCGACTTTCACGGCGGTTCTTGATTTGATGCCCACTCGAAGAAATGAAATATTTTATATTTTCATTTCCTCGCTCTAGTAGTGAAGCAAAGCGCGGCGTTGAGCTCAGTCACTCAACACGCAGTGCCTCCAGCGATAGTAATAGCGGCGAAAAGTGGGGATCGAAAGTGTCTTAGTAAGGACGGAGTGTTTTAAAATTAAGTTCCCAAGTTCCTTCTGTCTATCCAGGTATCTGAGACAGCATGAAGCTAAAAAAAAAAATACTCTATACAAGATGTTGCACAATGTTTTATTGTATACTCATATGTGAAGGATTAATTATTTTCATTTCTATGCTTTGGTAACAAGACAAAGCGCGGCGTTGTGATCCACAAATCAACACGTATAGTCTGGGAAATTGGGCATAAAGTGCAGAACGGGGGAACCTAAGTTCTCAGGCTCTCTCTTAACACTAGTGTTAAAATAATATTCATTAACAAAAACATAACCTAGCTACATAAAACTGAAGAGAAAAAACAAACAAGCCCAATAGTTTATTAGGATCAACAGTCAGAACCTATTCTTAAGCCTTCTTCACCACGAGGAACGCTGTATAGTTTAAATAACTTCCGACCGTTAATCCTACTTAACTATTGCTTTTTTCTTTTTTGTTTTATACAGTTTTATGTTTAGGGTTCCGTTCATCAAATGGTAAAAACGGAACCCTTATAGGATCACTTTGTTGTCTGTCTGTCCTTTGTCAAGATCATTTATCTCATTTATCGCTTGGAGTTACCAAACTGAAATTAATTTGAAATATTCAGAACTATGGTCCCTTGAAACACAAAAAATCAAGCTAAAAGCTTGTTGTACTCAAAGAAATCAATAATACGAGTATTTATGCATCAATTTTGCTACTTTTCGTATAATCCGCCGCGTAATCAAAACCTATAGGGAACCTTTCTTGGACCTATAGTTATGTAATAAGAAATGAGAACTTACAATCAAATCGATGGACGAGTCCAACACTTAACCAGTGCTTTTTTATTATTTATATATATTTTGATCTATCCTTACATGCGGAAAGATACAAAAACATAGGTACATACAATCGGTTGTAGCTCTTGTTGTATTACACGGTGTCATTCGGTGATTTCCCTTATCATTCATTTAAAAAAAATCACACCAATTGAGCTAAGCGAAGCGAAAGTTTTATTTTGGTATCTAAGTTCAAATCATTCAATAATCAATACTCAGCTACCCTCATATGAGACAGTTATCCTCGCGCTGAGTTATAGTTGACTGCGAGTTATTGTTGGCAGCTCACCCTTACTATGAAATTTGTGGGAATATTTTTAATATTATTTAAATGGATAATAAATAATTATTTAATTATTTTTAGAAGATATTTCTATCGTACTAGCTTCTATATACCGCCTCGTCCCACATGTTCAAGTAGTGAAATATAAAGGTAAAATCAAAAGGGTTAACGTGAAATCCTATAGTTTTACTCGATATGGAACTATACAACACAAAAAGAATTATTTATTTATTCTAATTAGCAGTTTATGAGATAAGCGCGTTAAACTAAGCAAAATCTTCAGCGTTATAATGTGAGTATGAGTAGAGATTTGCAAAGCTGTACACATTGGAGGGTATATGGAGAAAATCTAGAGAGCTATCACAGCGTTTTATAATTTTTGAATTCAGGAATAATATATGAATTTTAATATTCGAATTTATTAATAAATAATATTGACGCTGTAGTGCAAGGGCACAAACATGCGACTCTAAACGCGACGGTTATTAACTCGACTCCCATTCGGGGAAGTGAAATATTTAATATTTTCATGTCCTCTCTCTCAAAATTAATCCAAAATCATTTATTTTTTATTTAGTAACGACGTATAGCGTGGCGTCGATTTCCGCCACTCCACACTATAATGGAACGGAAGTCTTAATGAAAACGGAGTGTCTTAGTACTAGTTTTGTTTTTCTTAATTTTATACTTACTTAAACATTGCAATAGTATTTAGCGTGCGGAGTGTCTTAGCACTCTGCCTATCCTGCAATTTCTTCGTGTGGGAATCGAACCCACAACCTGTCGCGTTTACAGTCACTTGTGCCTCTGTGCCACTGACCACTTTAACATTATACAAACATAGTATAAACAAGCAAATTAATTTACACCCCACAAAATAGTATTCCCAACCTAAAAAAGTTCAATAAATCTTCTCAAACCTATCTTAACCTGATGGTACCATTTAGAACTCGAAGTCCCCATAAAAACGTGTAATCTTTACCCATAGTAAAAGACAGATCAGATAGGAACAATTTATTATCGTAATCTTTTCATATCAAGAAAATCATTTTTCTCACACGATTTCTCAAATGCAATTATATATTTATATATGGGATACGTTATTTAAGTGACTCTTAAAATATGAGTTTGTATGGAATATTTATGAGTTAAGATAGTTTCAATAGGTTTTTTTAATGGGAAAACCTTTTTTTTTGATCTTTTAAAAAAAAAATTAAATTAGCTTCACGCTGTATCCCGCACACAGCAGGGTAGGCAGAGGGAACCTAGTGTTAAGACACTCCGTTCCCTACGCATAGCTCAGTTTTCGAGATATTGTATGTTAAATAACGTTACCTAACTTTGGAAAAACAGTAAAATAATTGTAAAACGCCTCCGGTCTTCACACCAAGTCCTTTCTACCTACCATGCTACATGCGATGTATAACAAATGGTCAAGTGCGACTTGGAATCACCTACCTTACTATTTTTTTTTTCCTTTTTATTTTCGAGGTACGAAACTCCAAAAAAACGAATGAACTAAATCAGACGTGAATTTATTACGGGCCCAAGTAAATTGTTGTTTACACCTGTCTAATATAAGGACGAGGGACGCGCGAGCGTTGACAAAAAAAATAATTGATTTGGTCATTCGATTTTTATTTTTTATTTATATTCGGCTTCTTACTTTAACGCCTAAATAGATATATGTAGAGTACATATTTTATTTTATTTTAAAATGCACGTTTATTCAATAATTGGCTTTTACTGGAAATATGATAAAGGCAATGACCCGAGAAGCCGTCGTTGCTAAGTGGCATAAGCGTGAACATGACGGTTGTGATGGTTCGATTCCCACTCTTACCGAAATATTTAATATTTTGATTGCCTCGCTCGAGTAACGAAGCATGGCGTGGCGTTGATTTTCGCCACTTAACACGCTGTGCCTTAAGAATTCGGCGGAAAGTGGGAAACCAAAGTGTCTTAATGGTAAAGGAGTGTCTTAACAATAGGTTCCTTGTGCCTACACAGGACTAACATCAATAGATTTTTCTCTACTTCAACAAATCAGCTTCACGCTGTATCCTATACACAACAGGGTAAGTAGACGGAACCTAGTGCTAAGTCACTCCGTTCCCCACTTTCCGCCGAGTTCTGGAGCATTGCGTGTTGAATGATGGAGCTCAACGCCGCGCTTTGCCTCAACTCCAGAGCGAAGAAATGAAAATATAAATGTAAATAAATATTTTGTTTCTTCGTGTAGGGATCGACCCACAACCAGTCGATGTTACAGTCACACTTTGAGCCCCTACGCAACGACTCTACTTCCCCTCCCTTCCACATATTTTAGACTATACGATAAATGAGTATTAAATTCATAATGGATTTAGAAATAGAAGGGGGCTACCTATCCAAAAATAGTTTTATGCCCACCCGAGTTTTAGTGACAAAAAATTAAGGCTGAAAAATAAAAAAAAGGAAGTTGTGCAAAGACACAAAAGTTTATTAAAAATGACATATGTTTAACTAAGATTTTTTTTGAATGAATTAAAAATTAATTAAAATTTATTTGTATATACATATAAATATAGGATGCGCTGACATATTATTAATAGTATCGATCTTATCCCGCAATATTTTAAAATGTATGGAAACAAAATAAAATCTAAAATTGAGTATATGCTCTGATGTCACATCACTATCGCTATGGAAATAAAGATCATTTGTTAGGACGATACCTAAAAGGCAGGGTTGGATAAATGACGTGAATTAGGGTAAAAAAATTGGAAGACGACTGTTTTTTACACCTAAAGGGTTATGCTAATACCTGCTTCCTGTTCCGGTTTTTGTATGGGAGTTTTGAATTATTATACGAATCATTTGCCATAATGGTGTACTATAATATGTTTTTTTTTTTTATTTTCACGCTGTATCCCGCATATAGTAGAGTAGATAGAAAGAACATGATGTTCTTCTTTATTTTTCTATTTAACTTCAAGTTTTAATTGATTTTACAATAATTGTTAGGTACTAAAATACAAAGTGCTAGTTGAATAGTATTCTGCCACTGGGCAGACATGTCAGCACATATTAATATTATTATAGTATTCTTTAATATCAACCAAACTAAATGCAAACAGTGCAAACTAAAGAAGACTGGCTCAATTTGGCTTAATAATTACAGTATAGCATAATAATATTTAATTTGTAACTACTAAATATAACGTGTTTAAAATTCTTTTTTTTTATAACTGTCGCTACTACCTAACTATCAAATATAAACTAAATTGCTGTGATACTAACAAAATCGATTATCTTTTGTAAACTTTCTTTCTTTGTAAACTTTCTGAAGAAATAAAAGGTTTTTATTTTTATTTATAGTCTTTTTAGATTTCCATTAGTTCAGCACAGTACAAAATAAACAAAAAAATGTCCCTAATGTAATATGAAGCCATGACCTCTGCCATAGTAATTTACATCACTAACCACTGAGCTAGATCAACTATATAATAATAACTTTATCCATACATAGATAGAAAAATATAATCTAGCTAGCTCTGTAAATAAGAAACACCGCATTGGTGAGTTAACAATTTAAAAATGTCATACTTTAAAACCGTAGCGACTACAATTGTGATTGTTTCAAAGGGACGAGACTTAACAATCAGCAAGTGCTTGATTGCCTCTAACGAACTAGGGTCGGTTTACACGGTGCGGTGTTAGAGCTGGAAAATCGAGTGTTTCTATATTTTTCTTTTTTTTAAATATTTTTAGCTTCTCGCTGTGAGAGGGTAGGTAGAAGGAACCTAATGTACAAAAATGTAAAATACTCAGTTCCCTGTTTCGCACTCAATTGTCGACAATTGTTTACCCAAGTGTGCATTTTGCAGGCAAATTAGATTGAACTATGTGAAAATATGTGTTTTTTATATATATTTTTTTCAATCAATGCACAGCGTTTTAAAAATTGCGCGGAGCGTGGAGAACGGAGTGTCTTAACTCTAGGTTCCCTCAGCCTACCTTGTTATAAGCAGCAAGCTATCAATAACATACTATCCTCGTAAATTCCTAAAATAACAATAAATAATTTAATTGTAATTTTATCTAGTCTACACTAACCGTTAAGACTGTCCACCGTGAAAAAAATACAAAACACAAAAAAGGCTTTCCAACTTCTGCCTCTTCTCTTGATTGTGAAAAAAAACAAAAGTCAAGTTTCAAAATGAGCACAGATTATACATGCGTAACGTCAGAAGAAGTTTTGGAAAACCATCGCCCTTGGGGAGTTAACTTTTCTTAGCTACAAAATGATACAGACTTGCTTTCTTGCTATTATTTATAATAAAACCTCCTCCTAATAAAACCTCCTCCTTTTGAAAAAAAGTCAGTTGAAGAGTGGATTTAAAATATGTTTTTTTTTTGCATTTTATACAGTCCTCCCCGTTTTTACAAGAATGACAAATTTCAATGTCGCGGTTTGCACATGGTGACATTAGAACAAATGTGTCACTTATTAATTTTGACAGAGACAACCTAGTGGTACACCACTCAGTTCTTCTTCTAGCTATACGCTTTCCCATCTACAGCAAGATACGCAGATACATCTTAGTGCTAAGACACTCCGTTCTATGTTTACGGCGGAATTCGAAGCCGTTCTTCATCTATCAGAATGAATCAAATCTATCAAATCAATCAACAAATCAGAAAACTATAATCAAAATAATTCACACCCTTATAGTATCTATCTATTCTACTATGCCTCGGTGGCTTCTATTCGATTTACTCTACATACAATATTATCATTTTTTTTTTATAAAAAAATAGTATTATAAATACTATCCAACAGATACACCATTTTTTTCTATATAAAGAAGCAAAAGGAAAGTAAAGAATTGTGTAATGGGGGAAAAATTCGACTGAACTCGGACGAGGGCTTCTGAATGTTTAAGCGGAGTTTGAAACATTCCACACCTGCGTCCGGGTTAGAATATTTTATGTGAGTCAATGATATTTTTTTAACTCCATGGATTTCTTTCATATTTCTTTCATAGAACCTAGTGTAAAGTTAAGTCACTCTGTTTTCCACTTTCCAATAATCGCATGTTGACTAGAAGAACCCAATCTTGCATATATTTAGTGTTGAGTATAAAGGATCTGGTAAAGTATGCTAGATAGTAACACATTTTCGGTTTACAGTTAGACGAAGTCCCACAACGCCACCACGACGGCGTCACTTTAAATTATTATAAAGTTATACAGTAAATAGCATCCTTTCTCCATATATGATGGCATATGTGGAAAAAGGATGACATCTGAGGCCAGTCGTGGCGCAGCGGCACGAGGTGTGACTGTAAAACCAACTGGTTGTGGGTTCGATCCCCACTCGAGGAGATGACATATTTACTTAAAATTTATATTTCTATCTCTTCATTCTGGTGTCGAGGTTAAGCGCGGCGTTGAGTTCTGCCACTCAACACGCAATGCCTCTAGAATTCGGCAGAAAGTGGGGAACGGAGTGTCTTAACAGCAGGCTCACCCTGCCTACCCTGCTGTGTGCGAAATACATCGTGAAGCTGATTTTTTTTTAGGAACTCTACCGTCTTAACTAAGCGACTGATAGACTACGTACTGACGAAACTACTGGAGTTAGGAAGGAACGGAACGGAAGGCTAAATAATTATTATTTTGAAATATAATACAGTTCCAACAATATGATATGTATATTATATTAAGCCTCTATAACTAACCTCCTTATTAAAAAAATCATTTAAAATGTTTAAGTTAATACACCTATAGACAAATCGCGGTGTTGTGTTAAACCACTGATCTCACACATACAGACGTTCAAAGTTGTCTCAGATTTCTAATATACTTACTTAAACGCCCAAATTGGTCTTAATAAAACTTCCACAAATGAGTAATAGACTGTTGAGCTGATAACCAAGTGACTCGGAAAACAAGGGGACAGTGGGAAACAAAAAAATAATGAAAGCAGAAGGGGCCATAATAAATAAATAGACGAAGAAATAAAGTAATTTGTCTTCGCTGGCTTCTTCAACCTCGTACACTGTAGAGAGGAGCGCCGCTGTTAGTACTAAATATTGGACTTATATTAATATGTATAATATAATATTGAACTTATATTAAGAGTTTGTTTGGGTGTCTGTCGTGGCGCAGCGTCACAAGCGTGCGACTGTAAATACGACAGGTTGTGAGTTCGATTTCTATTCGAGGCATGAAAATATTTTATATTTTCATTTCCTCGCTCTGGTAAGGGGAAGAACGGACTGTCTTAACACTAGGTTTCTAGGTTCCATCTGATTACCCTGTTATGTGCAAGATACTAAGGCTAAGCTAAGCTTTGCGCAGAACTATTGTTGACATAATGAAAGCGTGTTAAAAAGCGTGACACTACACAAATGTGCCCAAGTCGACAGCCACAGTGTCTCTATAATACTTACCGGTAACAAATGATCCGATGGGGTCCATTGTCAAAATATTAATTAATTCCACTCGCAAAAATAGAAATGAGCAGCTATGGAAGGAAGCCGGCGCTTATCAAATTCACTTGTTTTGCAAATCAACTCGAAAACTTCGTGTTTAATTACAGGATATCTTATGTATTACGTTTTGTATTAGGTTTATGTTTGTAGCGTGACTTTATCTATAACAGCGTCACGCTGTATCTCACACACAGCAGGGTAGGCAGAAGGAACCTAGTGTTATCCACTTTCCGCTGAATTCTGGAGGCATTGTGTGTGAAGTAGCGGAACTCAACGCCGGGCTTTGAACACCATAAATGAAAATATAAATTAATAAACAAATATTTCATTTTCCCGAGTGGGGGATCAAACCCACAACCAGTTGCATTTACAGTCATACTTTGTGCCCCTGCGCCACGACTGGCCACTATACATCTATATAGACTCTACAAAACTCTATAAAACTCTCCTATCACTGAGTGACGGACAGAGAAGGTACAGACGAAACTACTGGAGTTCGAAGTTAAAATTTGGTATGTGTGTCTATGACTAGGGAGTGTAGGAGAGCGCTAAGATAGGATTTCTACAAACGCTTACGGGAACGGGAAAAAGCGGTATTGTCCAACTTAACACGGACGACGTGAAGGAAATGTTACGAAATATTCTACTATCTGCATTTTTAAGGATCCGTGCATCAAAAGAAAAAAAGAGAACTCTTATAAGATCACTTTATTGTCTTGTCTTCCTGTCTGTGCGCCTAAATAGACAATATATGGGAAATTAATATCAAATATTCATATCTGTAGTGTTTGAGCGCAGAAAAAGTACCCTTCTGAGTCACCCCAAAAACACGAGCATTTATTCCTTTTTTACATAAAATTTTAAAAAAAAACTTTACATCGTTATGAAATTCAATTTCTCTCTCTAGTAACGAGGCCAGTGGCGTTGAGCTCCGCCTCTCTATACGCAATGCCTCGAGTACTCTAGCTTTCTAGGTTCTCTCTGCTCATCTTGCTAAGAAATTAATCAAAAAACTGATTGTCTGTAAAGTCGATTTACGATGATAATTTTACGTGATAACGACATCAAAAAAATTATCACGAATTATCTAACAAAAGATCAAGATCAAGGAAAATATTATTATCATAGAAGTATAATCACTGAATTATCATTATTTTGTATAATACGACAAAGGAGTTCATTGAATTATTTTTTTTTATAAATTAACATTTATTTGCACTCGTTAAATCAAATATTTGATTTTGTAGATTTTTCAGCTTCACGCTGTATCCCGCACAGGGGCCGTTCAAGTATTACGTAAGCAGTTTTTTTGCAATTATTGACCCAACTATGTCATGAATTGACTACGACTGGCCTCATAGATTGTAGATTTTTAATTTTCTAGATTAGTTATAATAAGTAACAATGTAAACTGTAAGGTTACGCCTGAAGCTGGGAAATAAAATAATTTCAACAGACATACAGACAGAATAACAATTTTGAAGACATTATTAGCAATAAAAAGTTTTCAACGGATAATATTCGCTTCAACTTGATATTGCTGTCTGATGAATAAATATTTATTAACAAACTGATTGATAAAATTAATTTTTGTTTGTCTTCTTATTAATTAAGTAAAATCTTATTTTCTTGTTAGAGTAAATACTCTTATATAATTTGTTTTTAGATTTGTTTTTAACAAATCAATTGTTTGATTTGTTGAAATTATTTGATCAACAAATCAAATCAGCTAATATAAGGCTTTCTAATATTATAGGTATTATTTTGTAAATATTGAAAATATATTTTGAGGCCGTCGTGGCTCAGTTAACAGCGTGTGAATGTTAACGTTAGTAGGTTCGATTCCTACTGGTAGAAAAGGATTATATATAATTCCTAGCTCTGGTAATAAGACAAAGCGCATCGTTGAGCTCCACAATCCAACATGTTTCAAAAATTTATCAATGCGTGAGGAATTAGGTTCCCTCTGCCTTCTCTGCTATATCTATGCGTGATACAGCGTGAAATAAATAAGAATACGAATTGGCGAAAAATGAAATTTCAGAATCTATGGATTAACCACAAAAAGAGTTAGATTTTTGATTTGGGTCACTTTTGATCTGATCTTGATTTTTGCCATTTTGGTGTTTGAGAGGGGAAAATAATTTATACCTCAAGTGAAAATCGAACCCACAGGCCACAACTTTTGAACTTTTGCACCGCCACTGACCTCAATATTAATAATAGATAATAATAAATATATGTATCATGATAATAAATGTATCTACAAAAGTTTGTTAAGGACCACAGGCTATACAGCCATTTCATTGTGGTTTCGCTGTAACAAAGCCTAAAATCTAAAGCCAAAACCTAAATTACTATTAAATCCAATTTCCAAATTTTACAAATGAACAACTGTATATGTCAAACTGGTCGTTTATTGTCGTTTAATTAAGTTTGGTTGTAATTCTAAACGGTGGTTGGGGGTTCAAGTTTTTGTAGAGCTATTAAAATATCATTATAGCTATCCTTCATATAAACTAGGCAGTTGGAACCTAATGTTGAGACACTTCTTTCTCCCAACTGCCGTAAAAAAGAAAAAAGAAGAAGTAAAAGAAAAAAATATTTCATTTATCAACAAGGTAATAAGTCATGGCGACGTGGAGCTCTGAAACTAAACTCGCAATTTTTTTTAAAAATGCCGGAAAGTGGAAAATGGAGTGTTTTAACAATAGGTTCCCTCTGACTACTCTGCTAAAAACATTATTATTAGAATAATTTAACAAAGTTACAAAAAATAAAAAGCCTATTTAAATTCCTATTACTTATCCTTTACATTATTTTTATTTTCCTTATTGTTGCGCCACCCCTTGCCCACCCTTAGTCCGTAATCCAAAAATATATTGAATGAATTAGTATAAACGTGACTAGGTTAAGAGAGCTCTGTCCTGTTACAAGTGCGAAAATAAAAAACTAAACAATTCTTCTCTCCAAGAGGAAATCGAACCCACAAACGTGGGGTTTCACGCTTCTTCCACTGCGCCCACTTGATTTTTTTTGTAGCTTTACGCTGTATTCCACATATAACAGGGTATGCAGAGGGAACCTGTCCCCATTGAGACTGAAGGACGGAACGGAACGGAACGGAAGTGCCGTTGGCGTGGAACGGAAGATCCACCAAATGAGTGGTGAAACTCACCCGAGTGGGAATTGAATTCAATACCGTTGCGTTTACATTTCTTCCATATTAACACTAGGTTCCCTCTTTTCCCGGCTATGTGCGGAATGTCGCGTAAAGCTGAAAAAATACTAATATATGTACGTATTACATTATTTTATAATATTACCGATAACATGCTAAAATGCTAATTATAATCACATCCCTATAGAGTTAATTACTGAACGCGAAACGTATGTCAATCGTGTGTTGATATTGATGAATTAGCCTATTTGCTAGCTTCCAGGATATTCAAAGTTTAAAATTATATTGTGAGGGCATCGTGGTGGAGCGCCACAGAGTTCGATTCCCACTTGTTAGAAGTTAATTATTTTCATTTCCGCGCTAAGCTCTAGTAAAAAGACAAAGCGTGACGTTGAGTTCTCCCTCTCAAGGGTCTCAACACACGATGTTTTGAACCAAAGGTAAAATATAAAATAACGGAGTTCTTAACACTAGGTTCCTAGTTTCCCTCTGCATACACTGCTATGTGCAATTTAAAAAAAAACAATTTTAAAAATTTGAATTCGCAATCATCACACTAAGCAAGAAGTAGGTACATATCGTTAAAAATAACTAACAACTCCTATATACTAACTATTCCTCAAAAAATACTTAAATGCAAGCTATACCTAGCTATACAAGCTATACTATTATTTTCTTGCGGACCAAACTTTGGGAGAACATTCTCTGTATATTTTAACCAGTAATTAAGTGATCTATAATAAAAGCCCAATCTTTGGAAGCGTGTGGTTTGAAATTGGGTAAGCTTATTATGGATCTCGATTGAATATCATTTTAATTGAATATTGAAAGTAATTGCCGCTTAATGACATGTTGATGATACTCATAGTCTGTGATTAAAATTAATTTGTTATTAAGTTTCGTGTTATTTTCACGCAGTTTCCGTGTTGTGGTATTTTTTTAAGCTGAACACTGTATTCTGCACATGGCAAGGTTGGCAGGGGGAACCTGGGAACCTAGTATTAAAAAACAGAGAGGGAGTGAGAGAGAGAGAGAGAAATTGAACATATTAAATATTTCATTTGATCGAATAAAAATTGAACCCACACGCTTGTGCTCCTGTGTCCTCGATTATTGCATTAAAAAAATATTGAACACGTTAACTTATTTATACACCACAATATAACATCAATCACTGTAATTAGGTGACACGACGTTATTAGATAGTAACCGCAAATTGGATATATCTAGATTTAGAACTTTAAAATTAACTCTAACCAATGAGCTTTGGTAATCTAACGATTTTATTGGATGGATTAACTTTAAAATAACACTATTGTAGCGCAGTTGTCATGAAATCTTTATGGTCATGGGTTCGAATTTGAGTAGCTCAGGTATTTTTGGAAAATATAAGTACTTACCAGGAATATTTTTTTAGAAAACGGCTTCCCCATCAATCAGAGCCTTTCACCATAACCAATTGAATAAAAACTGATAGAAAATTCATCGATATAACCCACAAGGCCATTTTATTGCGTTTCCACGTAAAAGCCTCTAATACTTTTATTTAACGACGTTACAACCAAGGGCCGGGCGGCGCTCTACGGAGGGATGAGTACTTAGTGCCTACCAACACTTTTAGAGGACCCCTGAAATATTTATTGCCGATCAATTTGTAGGGGCAATCCGATATAAGGTGTAGTTAGTTATATGAGATTTTTTTATTTTTGGTACACTTTTAGTTGAGTAACGGTTAAAAGGTCGTTTTTTTTTGTTTTATTTAATAAATATACTGAATATTTCTTTTGTGTGTGTAGTGGTTGTTGGTAACCTATACTCTTTGGGGGTATACTTGGAATATAGTTTAAACCATTTTAGGATTCTTTCATGGCACCTCTCTCCTACCTAAATAGATATACAAAACGAAATGGCATGTCAATAAACTTATTATCAAACCTACCATTAGTTAAACCTACGCGTACATTGCTGCATCATACGGCATTCACATAAAACATTATATTTAAAAAATACCCATAGTATATCGTTATCACACGCAATTGTTATCAAATTAAAATAACTAATTCATTCATAGATTATTGAAACACTATCTCAAGATCGACCTCAGGGTTAAGAGCGATTTATAAGCACGGGCTAAGGCCCAGTTTCCAGCACGAAAGAGACATAAGCGGTAATACTTAGGCGGAATGTGACGGATATATCTGTGAGTCTGTGTAATCTAAAAGACGTCTCAACCGCTTTAAATGCAGTTTTCACTATTGTATTTTACAAACTTCCCTTAACATTTAGTAATTACAAAATAAGACGATGCATAGACCTGCAAATGTAAAGCAAACAGAAATTATAAGAAAATATTTTGTAATGTCTGTTTCTAAATGGTGTAATAAATACTATTTTGATGCTGAAGCTATAGTGGCGCAGTGTGTAGAGTCACACTGTAAATGCGATGAAACTTCAGCATGGGCGTAGGGATAGGGGGAACCGGATGGTCCGTGCCCACCCCAGAAACGTCTGGGATCATCTAGTGCCTTCAGAAATTTTACTAACAAAAACCCTTAAAAATATGAAAAAACACCTTCATACACATCACACACAAATCCGTTTAGACCTCTTTTATGGGAATGATGGGAGAATTTAAATATATAAATAAATATATAAATAACTTTAATTTCTTCCCTCTGACAGATATAGTGCAATGCGTCTATTATTGAGCAGGTGTTGAAAAAAAGGTAAAGGAAAAATTTTTATAGTGTTAAGACCCTCCTGGTCTTAACACTATAAAAATTACAAGAATGGTAAAGATTATAAAATTAAAAAGAACATTAAGTTTAATAGATAATTTATTATCTTAATTCAACTATCTCACAATTTTAGTTACTTTACGATCGACATTATGTTACTTATGCTATTAATCTAATACTCATTACTATAGAAAACATAAAGTAAAAGATAGTACCAAAACCTTTTATATTAAGAAATACAAAAAAATTAAGCATTAAGTAAACGCGACGATTGTGGGTTCGATTCCGACTCGCGGGAATGAAGTATTTAAATTTAAAAAACAATTTGCATTGCAATAAAATCATTGTGCACTTTTTAAAGTACATACTATTACCCTGGGCGTAGAAATAAAGATAGGAGGGTGGTCCGGGCCCATCCCAGAATAGTCTTCTGCCCACCCCAGAAAATTTATTATTTATCTCATTTTCTCTCTGGACGCCACTGTTCACTCAAAAATTTGGACACACTGCCCAATGGGCGATGTAGTGTCTTAACACTAGCTTCCTTCTGCCTACTCTACTATACAACTGCGGAATACAACGTGAAGATAAAAAGGAAATAAACATAAAAATAATCTATATACATAATAAAATTATAACCGATCACTATCTGTACATAGTAAATCTTCTATTCTCTATTCTCATAATTGAGCCCAAAACAATGTTTTTAATTTTTTTTATCTGTTTGTCGGTTTTACTGTTCATCGGTGCGTTTGTGTGCGTTAATCTCAGAAACGGCTTAACCAATTTAAACCGGTTTTCACTACTCTATTTCAGAAAACTTCAACTAACATTTAGTGCCTGTTTTATTTCAGTCAGTTCATAAATAAAAAGTATAACTGTTTCACTGAATTAACTGAAACTTTAGTTCCAATGTATGGATTTCCAATTGTCTTTAAAAATATTATGTAAATTTAGATTAGCAAATAGATAATTGAGTAATTCAAACAGGCAAATCAGGGGGTCACTAGTAATATAAATGTACCTATATATTTAACATTTTCTTTTATTATGGCAACATTTCCAATTCGGCTGGCAAAGGAATACTTTTCATGTGGGCGAAACGTTTTAACGCATCATATTTACTTCTCAGAGCTTCAATTTCATCTCGTATTCTTGTGTTTTCCTCTTGCATCGCTTCCATGTCTTGCCATTCCTTGAAATAAATATTAATACTTAATAAAATATTTATATTAATATTAATTAATATTTATTGATTTAAGTTCATACATCAAAAATCTTCTTGATAAATTGACTAACAGACAAAGACATACAATATGTACTTTAAAAAATATATATTTATCCAATTTTTTTGTGGTCCTTGTGGCACAGCAGCACTGCCACTGTAAGCTCAATTGCTCAACAAGCTTGTGGGTTGTGCAATTCCTATTAGAGGTTCCATTCCTTGTAGAATGCTTTTCATTCTTTGTTCTAACAAAAAGACAAAATGCAGCTTTGAGTTTCATCAAAAAACTAAATTGAATGGTGCACAGGGAATGGAACTTCATAACACTAGGTTCCTTCTGCCTACCGTGTTGTAGCAAAATACAGTGTGAAACTAAAAAAAAAGCAAATAGAATGTAAAGATAACAAAGGAACTCATAACAACACTTTATCTAATCCAGAGCAAGAAAATAAAGATAATTCTTTTGCCATCATGATAGTCAGAAAATGCTCTGTTGCAACACAACAGCTTATTATCAAGTCACATTCATTCTCACCTGACTTTTCTCAGTTTCCAATTCATCTTTCTGCTCTATTCGTTTGATTCGACACGAGGCAGCATAGCCTCTGTTTTTTAATGTCCTTCTTCTCTGCTTCATTCTAAAAGGAAGAATAACAACTGTTCTATATTAAGCTGTAGACAATTAAATGAAATGATAGTGGAGAGTCTCTTAGTGCATAGGAAGTGATTGTAAATTTATGAAATAAAACATATTTTTTGTTTTATGCTTGTACTGCTTGTAATGCTTGTACTGTATATACTAGGATATATACTTACTTAGAACACATAAAAAAAATTTAATGTGCGGGACTCGAACCCACACCTCCTGGAAACCAACCAGGTGCTCTGACCACTAAGCCATACATTCTCATCAACTACGTTGAAATATTTATATGCTTGTTACAAATTATTTATGTTGTTAGGGATTTCTAAATAAGTATTTTTCTTTCCTAAGTGTGGATTAACACTTTAAAAAATTTTAAAAATATACTGGAATAGACTGACCGTATGTAATATTAAGATGCTTTATCCTCCCTATCTAATTTTTTATAGATATTGCATGTTTAATAGTAGAACTTAACACTTAAATAAATATTAAAATTTAAAATATTGTGTAAATTAAAATAAACAATATAATTATTAATGACTTGTGCTTTACTAGAGAAATTTTGCAAAATTTACTATGAAATTCCATAATAATTCAAATGTATGATTAATATATTGTTATAATTACTAACAATTTATTAATTGTAGATTTGAATTCTTATCCTAAGCAGTAATATATATAAACAAGAATACAAATCATTTAAAAGGCACAACTAAAATGATGGAAAAAGCATTATGTTACCCACCTAACTATTTGATCTCTCGTAAGACCTCTCATTTTAAGCTGTCGATTTAGATCTCTGACAGAAATTGAAACCAGTTCATCATCACTGATTTCTGCACATGGAGTGGGAGACAAGGGAGCCTGAAATTTGTGAATTATAAATAATTTTCATATAACATACATATGTATATTTTGAAAAAATATATGAATATTTTGTCTATGGTCTATGTACATAGGGATTAAATAAACAATTGACTCATTCAATTTCAGGTTTAATTTACATAATATACAAAACTATTTATATAATAAATTTAAGTAACAGAAGTAAGCAGAATTTAAATAAATATACAAATATTGCTTATTCAATGATTAACAAAAGCTGTATCACCAAAATGTAAGATTAAAATTCTGTAAACATTAAACAGCAATAGAATAGATAAAACGGCCATGCATCATTAAATTTTATTGAAAATTACTTACCATTATCACTTTCCTTACACCCTGTCCTTTCAAATCATGAGGCATAATAATGTTTTTGGAGAAAATGTAACGGGGACCCGTTACAATATTTTCTTAACTGTTTCTTTATCTTACAGTACAAATAGTACTACTAAACAATCTACAAGTAGTAGAAATCAATTTTTTATATGAAAAAAAGAAAGATTTATATAGTTGATTTTGACTGATGTTATTAAAGAGAAAAATATATACACATTTCACCAAAGCGTAAAGTAAATACATTAGTGTTGCCGATCGATAGTGGACTATCGATCGGATTTCGATATTCTATCGATAGTAGTCCGATAGAAGGGCTATCGATATTAAAATCGATAGTATCGATTAAAGAGATAGTATCGAAACTATCGAT
>DWQW01000842.1:0-41798 GCA_018249695.1 Heliconius erato demophoon
TCGACACCAGAGCGAAGAAATGGAAATATAAATTTAAGTAAATATTTCATCTCCTCGAGTGGGGATCGAACCCACAACCAGTTGGTTTTACAGTCACACCTCGTGCCGCTGCGCCACGACCGGCCTCAAGACATTTTTCATATCCGTCCAAATTCGAGACGTGTTGAGTAGCGGATTTCAACGCCGTATTTTATCTACCAGAGTGGTTTAGTGAAAATAACTTAGTTCTACGAGAGGGAATTGCACCAACGCCATTCCACTGCAGTATGCCGACTTCATATTAAAATTTTTGAAGGTAATATTTTTATACTTAAAATTCAGATCAAGTATTCGTACGGTCAATACAAATATTGACCTTGTACTATTTCCAAAGCTACACGTAACACTTATTCCAAAAATGATAAAAGTCGTGTAAAATGTGCCATAACTAATATTTTTTGTAAACTAAACAGTCAGGTCAAAACCGAAAGAATCTAGTGTTATGACACTCTGTTCTCTTTGATCCCTCCAGTGGGAATAGAACCCACAACCGTCAGGTTTGAAGTTACACGCTGTTCTACTGCGTCACTATAACCACTAATCTTAAATTGAAACATCTTAATAGAACGGCCCTTAGACATCCTCTTACACTATTTACGACACTCAACTCCTCACAAACTGGAGCTTAAAGACACATAACTATAAAAAACGATGAAACTTTAAATTTAATTTCAATTAAAAATCCAAGATTATCATTAATATACAATTAAACTCAGTTTCCGCGTCCGTAAAGTCATTTAAGAAAGTTAAAAGGCCTAAACTTGAATCCATTGGATTACTATAAAACATAAAATGTACTGGAATACTCAGACGGTTTCCGTTTGACAAATATGCCGCCAGCTATATATAGATCGTAACGTTTGGGATACATTCGGTGATAAAGTTTAGAATTTTGCCGCTATACGACGTTTAGTTAGCGTTGGGGCTATCTTTATATATATGGGTTGTATGAGTAATAATTCTACAAAATATTTTTAACATTTTTATTGTGTTATTCCACACTTAGTAAAGTAAAATATTTTTTTGAGAAACAAATAAAAAATAGCTTGAAGTTCGTTGTTTTTTTATACATAAAATAATTAATGTAGCGGAATTTGAACCTGCGCCTCTTGGAAACCGTCTAAGCGCTCTGACTACTAAGTCCTACGTTCTCAAGGTACGTCGAAATTCTTAAATGATTGTAACAGCCTTCCGACGCGCTTTCATATCCCGGTACGATCAATTTTTATATGTTTTCTAAAAAAGTTTAATTAATAATGTTTGGTTAAACAGACTAATCTCGAGAACTACTGGCTGAAAATGAAAAAATCTTTTATTTGTTTAAAATTGAAATAGTTAATTAAGCACTAATCAGTGAATTTCCTGGTAATAATTAAGAAATTCATAAAATTATTATGCAAAAGACATATTGTCACACTATATTATAAAGCTTTAGCACTTTGTCCTCTGCCCTACCGATAGACCTAAAGGACAATGTAAGTGACCTTTATTAGATATTCAAACTATAATTCATAATCCTATACCAATAACTTAGGTAAATGTTGGACGGGTCGTGCCTGAATTGCTTTATTAGATATAGTTTATTTAGTTAATACTGTTCGGAATACTGGTGTTAATTATTAGACTGGCTGATAGCGAAGTGGTGTAACCTATAAAATTTGATTTCCGGATTTTTTTTAAAACTCTTACCTAAAACCAAGCAATAAAGAAAGTAAAGTAATTGAATAAACTATATATAATAAAAATAACGAAAATATAAAAAAGAGAAAGAGATGTTTTTTCTATATTTGGCACATAGCAGGATAGGTATAGAAATTCTCTACTTAACATGCTGCATTTTATGTCTTACTATAAAGATATTGCATTTGTTAATTGGCGGATCTCAAAGTCACGTTTTATTTGCAAATAAACATAATCTAAATATTATCTGCACCGCGCGGTGATCGAACCCACAACCATTCCATCGCATTTACAATCAAACGCCTATCTACCTCATCACGGTGGCCTCACACCATAAAAAAAGATTATAAAATCTGTATGTTTACTTCCTAAGATAGATATCAAAAAATTATAGCAAGTTAAAATTATGAATAAAGTTAAAAACAACATAAACATAACTACTTAATAGTGAGAGATCGAAATCGTCTTGTCATCAGATTAACTACTATAATTAACTAACAAACAATTAATTAGTCAACAAGCGATTACAGCGCCTGATAAACTAATCTAGCTGCCTGGTTGTTGTAACATACATATATACATACATACGTATATACAGAGTTTATTGCAATTATAGTGTAATAAGTAATTGTTTAATAATTTAAATAAAGAAGAACTTTTAAAAAAACATTTTTCAATTTTTGGGCTTATACATGTTTTATGATCTCTTCAAAAGCTGAGTTTTTTATTTGTTTATTAATAGGAAGGGACCAAAATAGTGAATCTTTTGTTTTAAACTGGTTGAAGCCGTCGTGGCGCAGCGGCAGTGTCTGACTTTAAAAGTGGTTTTCGCTAAATAATCGATTAACCCTCGGACAAAATAACCATTTTAATCATAGCAAAACGCAACGTTGTGTTCCGCAACTTTACAGGCAATGCCTTAAATTAGGCAGAAAAGGGTTGATCTACCCTTTTTGCTGGAGACTGCAGCGTGGAGCTATAAAAAAATATTTGAACATGTAAAATAGATTTTCTTATATTATTATTCATATTTTTTTTCTTTACAGAAATAAAAAAAGTCCCTTAAACTAGATCTGTAGACGCATTACCCACTTTACAGTAGACGTAGTCGGATAATAAATATACATAGTTATACAAACTTAAAAATGCAGCAAAGTTCTGTTAGAAAAGTGTTCATGTTATATATTAGGGGATTTTGAATAAACTTTACAAATGTTATAAGATATATTGTAGTGTCAACGGTTTATAGAAATAGAAATAGTTGAAAATTTATTTCGATTATGCAAAGTACAAGGAGTTGCCAACAAACGATTCTATAAAAAAGGGGTTAAAATTTTGAAGATTACATAAAAATAAGTGTCCGTCGTTGTCACGCAGTGTCATAAGCATGTAACTGTAAATGTCGACGGTTGTGGATTCGATTCTTACACGGAGGATTTAAATGTTTTAACTTTTTTTGCTCCTTTTTTCTCAAGAATTCGACGAAAAGTAGGGAACGGAGTGTCATAACACTAAATACTCTCTGCCTACCTTACCATACGCAGGATACAGTATGAAGCTGGAAAGAAAATACCAAAAAAAAAACAAATTAATAAAGTAAATTACTCACTACACAGATCTCTCTCTATATATTTAAAATCAAACATCAAAATACGTCAAAATACATCACCATACATCAATTTGAATGAAACAAAAGAGTATGCAAAATACAATACACACGCTTTTGTGGACTTTAACGATAGCATGTTAAGTAAAAAATAGAGGACGAGAGTCGAATCGACAGGTTGTCAGTTACGGTGGCCGTCTGACAGTATATTTTTTTCACGTTTTTTTCTTCTTAGCCACTCTGGGAACGGATGTGCCGGTAGCCAGTACGTAGAGTAAAGTATCTTTGACAATTTTGTAATAAATAAATGTTTGAAAATTCAATTGGTATTCATTTGAAAATACTGTTTGTTAGATTAGTATACAAAATTGATTTTTGTGTTCGATTTAAAGATCTTTAATAATTGTGACATTTATCTTATTAAAGCATTAGTTTCGCGCTTGAGTCCATCCTTCACAACAGGTTAATCTAGGAGGCGAAGGGACTTTTGTATTAGGACTGAGTCAGTTAGGAACTCAACGCCGCACTTTTTTCTATTTTCGGAGCAAGGAAAGTCCGAGTGACAGCCAAACTCCAACGCCGTATATTTATTTTACCTTTACGCTACCATACCGCACATAGCTTCCAAAACTGGAAGCTTAGTTAACTCGTTTCCATTAAGACACTTCCATTCTGCATTTTTCGCCGAATTCTAGTTCTAGATACATTGCGTGTTAAGTAGCGGAACTCACTCCACCACTCCACTCCACTATAATGCCGAGTTCATCATATAGAAAGTAAATAAAGATAAAAAACGATTAAACAGTTTTATTGAACATTACGTCTCGAGTTAATGTTGGAAAATATGAACGTGGGTTCAAATCATGAAACAATATTCAATTGAATACATTTAATATAATTACTAAAAAGATTCAATCAAATTAAACCAGCTTCACGCTGTATCTCTGTTCCCGACTTTCCATCGCATTTTTAGAGGTATTGCGTGAGTGGCGAAACTCAACGCCGAGTTTTGCCTTCGTGCCAGAATGAAGAAATGAAAATATTAAGAAATAATAATTATTTCCCCCGAATGGAGATCGAACCCACAACCGTCGCGTTTCAACCACACCCTTGTGCCCCTGGGCCACGACGGCTTAACTATTACTGATGGATTTAATATTATAATTTCGGTAGTAAGTTAAATCTGCACTTCCTGTGCAGTCGTGTCTGTTTATATTTATACGTTTTTGTTTTTTAGTTACTCTGGGAACGGATGTACAGTAGCCAATACGTAAAGTAGCTGACTATAATATAAGTAAAAATAAGTCAATATGAGAGGTACATAATTTTTATTAGGTCGATTTGTAACTATATAATAAAATCTATCCAATGTTTGTTTTTTAGTTTTTTTTATATATATATAATATGATACTACCTACGTAAGCGCGGCTTCGCCCGCTTAAACTTATTGTAAAATTGCTAAATAATTTTCCGAAATAAAATAAAGTGAATCATCTTTACGTTGTATCCCGCTCACAGCACAGTAGGCAGAGGGAACCTAGTGTTAAGTGTAAAGACACTCCGTTCCCCACTATCTGCTGATTTCTGGAGGCATTGCGTGTTGAGTGGCAGAACTTGACGCCGCGCTTTGCCTCGATACCAGAGCGAAGAAATGGAAATATTATACAATATATACAATATAATATGGAAATATTATACAATATAAATTATTATTATATTTTTCGAAATTATAGTCTAATATACTTCATATATATCCATTCAGTAGTTTTAGCGTGAAAGTGAAACAAACATCCATCATCACAAACTTTCACATTTATAGTATTAGTAGGAAGTAGAATTAGTAGGATTGGCTATTTTTAATTGTAACTGAATATTCTCAGAGAGAACGTAGTGACAAGACTCTCCACTCTACATATTCGCATATTAAGAGACAACTTAGTGATAACAACTAACATCACATATTTTTTTTGTGTTAAGAAACTTGTAATGTTTTACAATAATATCAACGTGAGAACGGATGTAGCTAGAAAGTGATGTAGCTATATATTGATAATTTGTAAACGAAAACACAAAATAAGTTTCAAAATGTCAAAAAATATTACTTCATAATAGTTAATTAGCTTTAAAATGTTAAAAATGTTATTTCAAATAGATATATGTTGATTTGTATATTAATTAAAGACAGGATGAAGAAAATCTTGTTTTAATATTGCTTTCTGTCAATGTAAACATAAAGAAAATAAACATATTGGTATTTGAATTACAAAGTAGTAGAGACGTTGTCGTGGTGTAGTAGTGTCTAGTTAATGATGATAGGGAGTTCAAAACTGATGAAGATATATTTTTTTCAATACATATTTTTTTTAATTTCACGCTGTATCTCGCATATAGCTGGATATGTTAATAGAATCAAGTGGCGAGTAAGACGTTTTTCACGCACTGCCCAATTTCCGAGACATTACATGTTGTCGCCGAACTTAACGCCGCGCTTTGTCTTACTAAAGGAAATGAAAAATATATATTTTCCCAAATCGGAATCGACTCTACAGCCATCGCTTTACAACCAGACGCTGTAACAGTAATAACCTCCAAAGGCGTCTTTACGATGAGACATAAAATATTCGTCATATAACAGAGCCACGTGTTAAAGTTAGTATATTTTAATTACCTCTTTCCCTTTATACTATACTAGGTCACAGTTTTAATTTTCATTACCTATATTACAATGCCTGTAAAAATGTAAAAATTGTTCTTTTTTTTCTATCAAATTAAAAAAATGACTTCGTCTTACTTTATTGACGGTCGTCTTATGAAACAAATGGCGCATATCATTATAGAGATTCGGTTTTGTATTACATTATGTACATATAATATCTTTGCTATAAAGTTTTTTTTTATTATTTTTAAGCTACGTTTACTTTTAACTATTGGTTTTACTGATTTTGGTTTATTTGGACATTGAACATCGGAGAGGACCTAGTGTTATGACACTCCGTTCTTCATTACCCATCCAATAACGAGACATGATTTGTTCAGTTTCGAAACTAAATTCCGCTTTGTGCTGCCAGAGTAGGAAAAAATCTAAATATATTACCTCGACTGGGAAGCAAACCTGGAACTATCACAACATTCAAACATAAGCGTAACGCCACTATGAATTTCTATAATCATGTATTTAAAAAAATAACCTTAACAAGACAAATTGCTTAGTTCTTCAACTTTCATATTTAAAGATACATTATGTCGTGTCGGATGGTGGTCTCTGTGTCAAATTAGCATATCTTGGAGAAAAAAGAAATAATTCAAAATCAAGTTTTTTATTACGTTTCATAGTAAACTAGTCATTGGCAGCAACTTACTTTGCGTGGACGTAAAATGAACAAAAGCGTTTATTGCTATATAGATATTTTTCGTATTTAATAATTGATTATATCAGCTTCACGCTGTATCCCGCACTCAGCAGGGTAGGCAGAGGGAACCTAGTGTTAAGACACTTCGTTCCCCACTTTCTGCCGAATTCTGGAGGCACTGCGTGTTGAGTGGCAGATATCAACGCCGCGCTTAACCTCGACACCAGAGCGAAGAAATGGAAATATAAATTTAATTAAATATTTCATCTCCTCGAGTGGGAATCGAACCCACAACCAGTCGGTTTTACAGTCACACCTTGTGCTCCTGCGCCACGACCGGCCTCAGATTGATATTTAAAAAAAAATAGTAAATTATAGAATGCAATAGGTACTGTATTTTCGTGATATGTCATTTACAATCATTTTTCCTTAGAATTACATAAATTGCATATCTATTATATGCATATAATGACAATATTTTTTTTTCTTATAAAAATTTAGAAGAAAGTAAGTAAAAGCTATATAAAAAGTAAAAAAAATCGAATCCACTACACTACTTCATTATATAATCTAAACAATCCACCAAATGTCCTAATGTGATATTGTAACTGGTTTTTGGGTCGTATTGATTACTAATAACATTTGTAAAGGATAATTGGTTTATTCAGATTTGATCCTTTCCTCCATTGGGATAGCTGATTGTAATCCAGGATCTGACGAAAATTAGATTAATGGGGGTTGTTGTTACATTTGTAAAATTTTTCTAACTACCTTTATTCTCTACCACATTCTGGAAAAGACTAAGTGAAAGTTCTCTCCGTTTTGTTCTTATACCCAAAAACAGATAATAAAAGAAGCAGAGAGTGAACGATGGCAACACACAACTTTACTTTGTCTAACTAAAAGAAAATAGAAACTTTAACCATTTTTTGCTATTAGGTAATATCGATTGTAAATTGAATAAAAAAAATATTGAAAATGTACCTTAAAAGGTAAAAACATTATTCCAATATTTTCTTACCTTTAAACAGGAAATCTCTTTAGCTCTCTCATTACAAATAAACACATACATAAAAAGAAAGAAACGCAAAGTAATTTTGCCGATGTAAAAAAAAAAACTACAGTATTATTAAGGTAATTATGTGAATTGGTCGTCGTTTCCGTCGTGTGGACCGATGGACCGGTTTGACATTTTAACGGTAAAATCGAACCAACCGCCTAGCTCTTATTATTTTATGTTTTTCTATACTACTATATTTACAATTCACTAGCTTTTACATACAGTTTCGCCCGCGTAGTACAATGATAAAACATGATACGTTCTAAATACCAGAGATTACCTGAGAGGGTTACCTTAGAAAAAATAATCGAATATTATACATATAATCATCATATATATAATAAAAAAAGGTTTTTTTTAGTTTTTCGCTGTATTACATATCTATGTAAGCATGGTATCCAAAGAGTGTCCAACCAGTTCTTCATCATCCTCCGAAATTTCGATACGTAGCATGTTATCAAATATTAAGTGAATAATTTTAAAGACACTATTATAGTGTATTTTATTTTCAGATCCTAATAGTGGACGAGGTAAATGTATGGAGAGTAGCCCCGTTTTCTCTGGCTACTTCACTTAGTGTAAATTGTGATGCTAAATAAATAAAAGAAATATTTGGTATAAGAGACACTTTGCGGAATCTAGAAACATAAAACGTATACATTAAATATTAGAGGTAAACAAAGGTTGTAAAATTAAACAAAGAGGAAACCAGACGAACAGGCAACCTCAAATTCAACGCACCAAGCAGCGACCCTATAGTGGTCATCGCTAAGTGCATTCGAGTGATGATGGAAGATGGAATGGTAGAGAAATTGGAGAGCCTCGATCACACTTTAATCATATATAGTTTTATCTTCTAGGGAATGGAAGATACCCAGGATACAGTGGGTTAACGGGGTTCCTGGATGCGGTAAAACAACCTGGATCATTGAGCACTTTAACACGGATAGGGAATTTATTACTACCAAGACAATAGAATCAGCCAATGAACTTCTGGAGAAGCTCTCGGTACGTATAGAAAATTTGGTGAATAGTAAAATTCGCACTATGGCATCAATGCTGGTTAATAGGTTAGATATTTCAGAAACGTGTAAACGCCTTATACTTTCCATTCACTTGTTCTAATATCTTACCATACACACTGATCTTGCATTCCGTCCTTTCTTCATCTCATTCAAAAATCAGAACCTTGGTCAAAAGAAAGTAACTTAACTTAGTTTCACGCTGTATCCCTAGCGGGGTAGTCAGAGAGAACGGAGCGCCAAACGCTACGGTTTAAAAAAAAGTAAAGTGTACTAATAATAAAAAATCTATAGAAATAGTTCCTCAAACTTATTAATACTATATCAATAAAAAAAACCCAGCCATTCAATCAAAACCAGGGCGAAAAACTAGTTGAAATCACAACAATAAACAACAAAAAAAAAAGATCCAACAAAAAGACGAATTAATGAAGTTGCTAGGTGTTTGCATAACAAAGCGTGTATTTGTTCAAGTTGTTCTCGCATCGCTATCTCCAATGGAGTATGAAACGGCTGAACTTTTGTTATACTGTCCATTTCTATTCTATTGATGGGGTGCCATTGTATAGTGAGGCTACAATGGTATCGAGATTAAATATTCTATATAAGAAGAGTGAGTGTCGTCGCCACTTTGTGCTTGAACGACAATAAAGTTCTGTTTGGTTCTGTTGCTCCGGCTGTCAATGAGCGGTGAAAGGAGGAACAAGTGGTATTTCTTTTATGCAGAGTAGGCAACTTCGTGTCACGATACGTTTTCCACTTTCTGCACAATTTTCGAGACATATATACATACATATATAACTAGTTTTTCGTGTTGAGTGCCGGAACTTAACTCTGGGTTCAGTCTTGTAGCCAGAGAGGAAATGACAATAATAACCCAATCAAGCGAGAATCGATACCACAACCATTGTGTTTACAGTCAAACGCTGTACCGTTGAGGTACAACTGCAAGAAAAAAGTACGCATATTTAAATAAATAATCTTTAACTATTGTATAGAAATAGGTATAGTAAATCCGGTGAGAGTAGAAAGCGGTGGTAACTAGAAGTGAAGACAATCATTAACTCTAGACTTGCGCCAGCATCAGTTGTCTCGCTGTATCCCGCACATAGCAAGGCAAAGGGAACCTAGTATTAGGACACTCCGTTCCCCAAGTTCTGAGTTTTCAAAACTTTTAGAATTACTGAAACATCATTTTTACTAATAATTTACAGAATTCCAAGCTTTTACCTAAAATTTGATCATGAAGTCATATTTATAACAAAATTTACCTTATGTATAAAATAAGTATACCTTATGTATAAAACGAGTCAACCATCCAACACTGTATAATATTATATAAGCTTTCAATATCCAACTAACAAAACTTAATTAAGATATCGTCTAAATTGTTTCAGATGTTAGTCGCTGTCTGTTCCAGACAACGGCATTAAGTGCCATGCTGTATAACTAACAGGCATCAGCTCTGATTAGTTGAACTGATAATGAAAATTAGAAGAGGAGAAATAAATTAATATTCCTTGGATTCACCATGCGGATGGTCATCATCTTCCAGGGCGAGGAGCTCTGGAGGAACCTGGAACTTCCGACTAATATAAAGAATGGTTAAAACTTAGGGAATTATTTATTTATTTTAAAAGCAAGTCCTAGGTACTGTTTCGATCTCACTCAGCAAGGCGTTGGGCTTTTATATATTTATTTGTATTAGTTTTTTTTATTTTCACTCGTTTTCCGTAGGAACTGATACGTAGTGATGAATATTTCCGTATTAAGTTTCCCAGCAATTTTAAAATAGATTAGCTGTTTATTAGCCGAATTCAAACATGCATTATTTAATCAGACTAGAGTAACAATTTTTACAACAAATTTTAGATTTTTTTAACTATGTACATTTTCACGCTGTATCCCGCACGCGAGAGGGTAAGCAGAAGAAACCTAGTGTTAAGACACTCTTTTCCCCACTTTCCGTCGTATTATACTGAAAGTATTGTGTTTTAAGTGGTGGAACAACGGCGCACTCTGGTTCCTTATCCGAGCTATTTGAAATCGAACCCACAGCCTACCGCGTTGCAGTCGCTACTTGTGCCCCTGTGCCACGACTGGTGATGACCCGATATACATACATATACTACATCCAACGTCATCACTTACATTCAATTCCATTCATATGTTTTGATATGAGAGAGACTATTTCAATCAATATGCTAATGCCACAGCCTAGTTATACCAGTACAGCTGTGGCGTTTCACACGTCCGCTTTACAGGGTTTCGTGTGTAATTATAATGTGTCTTTGTGTTGAAAATTGTTTAAAATGTTGTTTTCTTTTTGCATGTTTTCTTTTTTGTGTGAGAAAATTATTTTTTTTATATTTTTTAGTTAGGTAATTGTGTTGAATATTAATTTTAGTTCGTAAAGTGCAGAATTACTTAAGGCTTATTTGAACTTTTGTAATAATATTGGAATTTGAAATTTTTATTTTATATTGAGGCCGCAGGCCATGGGCAGTGGCCGTGAGTTCGATTCCGTTTCAGGGGAATAAATTATTTTTAAATAAAAAAGAACAAATACTCGCTCTGGTAGCAAATTTTAAAAATTGAGCGGAAAGTAGGGAATGGAGTGTCTTTAAATTTAAATTAAGTCTATCCTAATAAATTGTAAAGAAAGCATGAACCGTAAAAATAATAAAAAAAACAGAATATGATAATTAATTTTATTATAACACTTTATTTTTATTATAACCATTTAATATATATTTTTTTTAATAAAATCAATTAGCTTCACGCTATATCCCGCACACAGCAGGGTAGGCAGAGGAAACCTAGTGTTAAGACACTCCGTTCCCCACTTTCTGCCGAATTCTGGAGGCATTGCGTGTTGAGTGGCAGAACTCAACGCCGCGCTTAGCCTTGACACCAGAGCGAAGAAATGAAAATATATATTAAAGTAAATATTTCATTTCCTCGAGTGGGGATCGAACCCACAACCGTCGCGTTACAGTCACACCCTTGTGCCCCTGGGCCACGACGGCCTCTCTTTAATAAAATCCTAACTAGAAATTAAAAAAAAGCCGAAAGCTATCTCAAGCTATCAGCTACTTTAAATTATATCAAATTCATCATATAAAAGTGAATAGATAAATATGTTTACTACAGAAACTAACGCTGTTTTGTATGTAAACATATTGAGTAATACATTATAGCCTTAGAAATGATATGAATGATCGATGTAGGTTATTAATATTTTATATTTTATATCCAATATTTGTTTTAATTTGCTTTCATATTTTCTGTATGCTTATGCTGTATGCTTATGCTGTATGCTTATACTTATGCTTATGCTGCATGATTATGTATGCTATTAATGATATTGTTCATTATTAAATCAGCTTCACGCTGTATCCCGGTAGCACGGTGCACACTACAGGGTAGGCAGAGGGAACCTACGCCTGCACATCTCACCTTGTATGGGTATCATCAAAGAAAAGTGACAGATTTTTGAAATACAGTAATATTATAAAAAATATAGATATATAATTATTTTTAAACGTTGAGGCCAGTCGTGGCGCAGGGGCACAAGGTGTAACTACAAAACCGGCTGGTTGTGGGTTTGATCCCCACTCAAGGAAATGATATATTTACTTAAATAAATATTTCCATTTATTCGCATTCTAGTGTCGAGGCAAAGCGCGGCGTTGAGTTCTGCCACTCAACACGCAATGTCTTCAGAATCCGACAGCAAGTGGGGAGCGGAGTGTCTTAACACTAAGTTCCTTCTGCCTACCCTGCTGTGTGCGGGATACTATGTTTTGTTTATGTTTTAGTTAATGTGAAACACACAAAAACACTATTTCAATTTCAACTTCGCCCGCAATATTAAATTTTTTAGCTTCGCTCTGTACAACTAACGCCATAGTATAGAGCGAAAATACGTTACATTCTTTAGCCTCCTGTTGTTTAATAAATATGTTTGCCGTTTTTTCATCACTCATTCTCTGACGTCATATTGAACAGTTAATATCATTGGTATTCAACCAGATCGAGTATAACTTTACAGATATAATGTATGAGGCCAGTCGTGGCGCAGGGGCACAAAGTGTGACTGTGAAACCGACTGGTTGTGGGTTCGATCCACACATTTTTTAATGTATGTACATATTAAATATGTGCGATTGAAAGCCACAATACGCCGCCAGAATTTGATATTTAGCGTGTTGTGTGTTGATTGGGGGAACTTAACGCCGGGCTCGTCTGTCAGAGCGAGGAAAAGAAAAAAAATCCCCTGAATTGAAATCATACCCACAACCTTCGCCTTTACAATCAGCACATTTTCCACTGTACTATAGTGGAATGGAAATACGAAAAAACACTGATTTATATGAAATTCGATCCACCAGAGGCAAATGCTTCACATACTTAATCAAAAATTGTTACTATTAATTCAATCGTCTATGCCAACTTTTTTTTTATAAATAATCTAATACATTCCTTCCAAACACATATATTTAGCATATTTATCGTATTAAAATTATAAGCCTTTTAGTTTTACATTATCATATCGACGCTACCGTTTAACAACGCCGTAAATGTCGATTGGTATTACCTTTTACATATGACTTTTTATGTATTTACTATCTTCTTTTGAATTTTAATTAAATAGTTTATTTGAGACGCCGGTTCTTTTTTACGATTGAGTTTAAGTGTTTAAAGTTGCTACTATGAAATCAAAATGTAAGACATAATAAATGAATCTAATGTGATGATTGTGCATTTAAATTTCACATGAATTTATAATATTATATACATAAAATCTATATGTTATATATAACTTTTCTTGTTACTTTAGTTTAGTTTAGTTAGATAAAACAACGATTGTCAGTAGCCAGTAATCACTAAATTAGGATGTGTAGGGGTGCTTGTGCATTTTTCATTTGATTATTAAGGAACTTCTTGAGCTAGACGTTTTGAATACTAAAAATTAGTTTGTTATGTAATAAAAATTTGTCTTATTTATACAAACTATCATAAATCAGCTTCACGCTGAATCCTGCACACAGCAGGGTAGGCAGAGGGAACCTAGTGTTGAGACACTCCATTCCCCAGTTTCTGCTGAATTCTGGCGGCATTGTGTGTTGAGTGGCAGAACTCAACGCCGCGTTTTGCCTCGACACCAGAGCGAAGAAATGGAAATATAAATTTAAGTAAATATTACATCTCCTCGAGTGGGGATCGAACCCACAACCAGTCGGTTTTACAGTCACATTTTGTGCCCCTACGCCACGACTGGCCTCTATCATTGTTTTAATAAATTATTACTTAACTCTTTATTCCACAAACTAAAATTCAAAAACCAAAACAAAATAACGTTTTTCAATTATTATATTATTAATCAGTTGCGTCAATCCTACTGTTTTATGGGCAGAGATTATTAAAAGCCTTTCTCACAGCCAAGAGGAAATCGTTCGAATCACGCGTCTGGCGCCATTAGGCAAACTTGTTTCATTTCATACCTGTTCAAGATAGATACGATCAGTTCTCGGAAGTTTATTTGAATTAATATGTATATACAGTGTAATAATTTAAAGATGAACATAAGAATTTTGGACGATAATTATGTGGTGAATAAAAAATTTTGACAAAAACGGCAAATAATATATACTATATTGGTATAAATTATATAGTTCAAAACAAGCTTTTATGAACATAAACTAAATAGTAAAAAAATATCATAGGAATCCCTAAGGAGTTCTACTATGCAGGCCAGGTCTCCATTATCAGAACCACTCCATGATACCATATTATTGTATTCTCACCTAAGATACATACATATGACTACTTCTGTTCACTGAATTTTACCTATAGCTAGTTTCTTACATTTTACCAAAGAACTTTAAGCTAGCTGTTACAGAAATAGGATATTTGTAAGCTCAAATCAAATTCAAATAAATATTTTAACCTTAGATTTTGCCATTTAGCGTCCAATGCCTGTTTTGATTATTACTAATATTGTAAGTTGATATTAGTAGATAATTGTGAATCTGGCAATTACATACATTGTATTATCATAACTACATACATTGTATTAAATCAGCCAAACATTTTTTTTCATAGTTATAAATCATATTTAGCCAGTCGTGGCGCAGGGGCACTTAATGTGACTGTAAAACCGACTGGTTGTGGGTTCGATCCCCACTCGAGGAGATGAAATATGTACGTAAGTTTATATTTCCATTTCTTCGCTCTGGTGTCGAGGCAAAGCGCGGCGTTGAGTTCTGCCACCCAACACGCAATACCTCCAGAATTCGGCAGAAACTGAGGAACGGAGTGTCTTAACACTAGATTCCCTCTGCTCACTGCTGTGTGCGGGATACAGCGTGCAGGTGATTAATAAATAATATTTAATATTTTCTTTTATTCATCATGTTTTAATTGTTTTAAGTGAAGTAGTCAAATGTATATCATCTTAATTAAATCGAAATAAAACAGCTCAGTCTAAGATGAAACAAAGTGGAAGAGTAGAACATTAAGTTAATTACATGCAGAATATTAATTTAAATGTTCATAGTTCATACAAAAGTTTCTTACAAAGGAAGAAAATACTGTTCATTGCACAAAGAGAAGATTGCTTAAGTATTTTTTTATTCTATCTTTTTGTTTGTATTCTTATAAGAAGTCACGAAGAACGAGGTCAAGAGTAAATCAACTGTTTATAAATAAGTATGTTGCTATTTTTAGCTTTACGCTGTGTACAGAACAGGGTAGATAAAGCGAACTTAGTGTTAAAACACTCCGTTTCCCAAATTTGGGATTGCGTGTTGAGTAGCGAAACTCAACGCCGCGCTTTTTGCCATGATACCAGAGTAATTAATGAAAATATTAATAAATAATAATAATTTTAGTCGAATCGAAACCATAACTCTCGCGTTATAGTCACACGACCCCTGCGCCACAACGGTATCTGTTGTTGTTGTTCTCAGAATTATTAATGTAAGATTTAATGGATTCAATGACCACTCGAAGAAATGATTGTGTTTCATTACCCGACTGCGTCGAAGCCCAATTGGGGAGTTATGCTTTTACTGCGTATGTAAGTATTTGTTCCCTTCTAACTGCTTAATTAGTGAACCCATTTTGATAAATCATGCAGCGTTGGATTTGTCTTGATGACGCGACTATTAGATATATTCATTTAGTTTTCGTTGTCAGATTTTTTGTTTTGTTTATAATTCTCTTGCCAAAGTATGCCTCTCTTGCTAATAGTAAATATCTCGAAAATTCAGCAGAAAGGAGGAGCGGAGTGTCCTTACACTAAGTTCCCTTTGCGTTGATGAAGTGTTCGTGAAATTTAAAGAAAATATATAAAAGTTTTTTTTTTTATATACACTTTAATAATACTGTCTATGTTTAACAACATTTTTCTTAATGTTGGTGTTCCAAAGCTTTTCCATCTAGACGCAATTCTCTAGAGAACCGAGTCTATTAACTTGACAGTGCGAAAGAGACGGCTATACAGCAATCGCGTATAGTCATCTGGTCTTTATAAGTTTTTGTATGGTGGAATGAATATTTAAGTTTATATAGAGTTTTATAAGAGATTTTAGTTCTGGGTGTAGTTCGAAATTGATATCAGTTGAAAAATCGAGCTTTGAACTATGATTGTTTGTATAGTTTCAAGTTACTTACGTGTACGATAGGGTAGGCAAAGTTAACCTAGTGTTAAGACACTCTGCTCTCCACGCTATATCCAACATATTGCTATATGGAGGAGTAGGCAAATCTCAACCTTGTGCTTTTCCTTGATAGACGAATGAAAACATGAAAACATGAAATAATTCATTCACCCGAGTGGGAAACGTATTCACAATCGTCATGTTTACAGTCACACCTTGTGCCACTGCGCAACGACGGGCCCAATGTGTATATATTTTATATATAAAATCTGGCTGGATAACTTCCCGACAAGTCAAAGCAGGTTGTGTGCACCTGTCGTTCCGCTATTTTTGTTACCGATTGTACCGTCAGCATAATAAAAGAATTTATAGAAATAATTAAATTATATTGTATAAGCAAAAATATAAATATAATAATAATTAATTATAATCATACCATACTAAAATGATATTGTACTTGCTGAATTTGAACCCGTGCTACTAAAGATATAGCTCAAATTGGCTACAGCTATTGGATAAATTTAAATGGGCGCGAATATACATATATATTAATTTTTTTATACAAAAAAATATATATTTGGTCACTTTAAAGAATGGGTAACACTTTTTAATGTGACTGGCAAATAAAAAGTTTATAATTTATTTTAGTTTTAGTATTTTTATAGTCATAACTCGTGCATATAGATATTTGAAGCAACAATAACAGTAATGCGCTACAGTTTTTAACTTTAGCAGCTGTGAATATATTTTATACAACTTCTATTTTTGTCCTATATAATTTTTATTTGATTTATTTATTTTTTTCATTTCGCCTTTTAACTTTTTGCATTATGTTATCTCAATAATAATTTTTATATCAAAGTTTTACTTGCTGACCGTATCACATAAAATCTTTAAAGTATTGATTCTTTATAGCCACAGCTTACCGGCGGGAGTTGTATGCTTTATTATTTACAATGATTTATTTAATATGTACATATAATATACGGTACAGCATGAATCATATTCAGTTTATATTTTTCCCGTATATATTTGGCACTCCAGTATTCTCTTTTTTTTACACTTTTTATATATATTACATATTAATTAGTGAAAGCCCCTTTGGCTTATTCCATTTACATTATTATTTAAGGCTTACAAAGATATACATGTAAGTTGAGTAACCATTACGAATATAAAGATTTTTTTCGAAATCTGTATTTCTCTGTCCTAATTTAAAATATTAAAAAGTAAAAAATAGTGTTCAATGAGTGATAGACAACACATTCAAAAGAATTAAATAATAAAACACAAGGTTATAAAGTACATACAAGCAAAGATGTAAACGACAACTAGTTTTATAATAAAACTAGCGACCGCCCTGGATTGCATTCGTGTTGTAATAACATTATCACTTCAAAGATAATAATCTATACATTGAAAATGAAAGTTTCAGAGAATCCAACAAAACAATTTTACAACAATTTACTTGGACAAAATACTTTTTTTTTTTCATTTATGAACCGATTGAAAAAAAAACAAAACATTAAATATTTTAAGGGAGGTTTAGCAAAATAAAATAGTGGAAACTATATCTCAAACGGTTTAGACGTTTCTGAAATAAGTGTACACAAACAAACAGACGACAGAATCAAAGACAAAATCTAAAAATCATTGATAGTCTATGACATTGATAAAAGTAAAATTAATATTTCTTCTTGTATACTTAGTACCTACTATGTACCGACAGCAGCGTTTAGTTATATTTTTATTAGATACTAGTGGGCGCGTGCAGCTTCGCCCGCTTATTATGGGGGTGAATTCTAAAAAAACCATGAAACACGTTTTCAATAAAATATTTTTAACAGTTTGAATTTAAAATTTTATAAAAATCGGTGGCGATTAAAACTTTTCCATATAAACTTTCAACCCCTTATTTGAACCCTTAGGAGGTGAATTATAAAAAACCAAGAAACACGTGTTCAATGAAAAAAAATAATTTTTTTTCTATACATAATTTCAACCCCTATTTCATCCCTTTAGGGTTAAAATTTTTCAAAATCCCTTCTCAGTGGATGTCCAGATTATGAAAATAAACATCTGTCCAAATTTCACGTTTCTACGCACAGCGGTTGCGGCTGTGCGCGCGTCTTACCTCAGTCAGTCAGGTATATGTCTTTTTATATATATAGATGTATATATTGAGCGACCATCGCAATAATATTAACAAATATCCTGTTTTCCAACTCCACTCGGTATGTGAAAGCTGATTGCCTGCGAACCCGACTCCAGAACAAGTGTCGTTGACAACTTGCGACACAAGTTTTTCTATGAGCGGTCTAGCGTGACTCGTGATATGTAAGATTTTTATTGAGCAAAGAGAAGTTATTACTAATAGAAACTATAAATATGTTTATGGTAATAAATTATAAGAAAATATTAGATTTTTTTTAGTTTTAGGCATTTCTTTTATCTCGAATCGTATTTCGTGCATAAATCAGTCTATTTCTTATATGTATTTATTTAAGCGAGATCTTTTTTCATCTCTATTTCTATATATAATAAAATAGTAAAAATATTTTGTCTGTACATTTAGTAATTTTGTCTGAAATGGATAGACGGGCACTTAAAAGAATAAGGGAAAGCAAAATTTTTTTTTTTATTTCTTGTCTGTCCGTCTGCCTGTCTGTATGTAAGGTCACGCTAATCTCCAAAAGTACTGAATCTATTTACTTAAAACTTTCACCAATTGCTTTGTTTTAACTCAACTTAAAATTTGGTACATAAAAAATCGGTTCATTAAAATCAATTCTGTTAATAAAATCAATAATCATGTAGTTTAGGCGGGCGAAGCCGCAGGGGGGCCGCTAATTAAAAATAAGGTAAGTCCCAAAGCATATAAAAAAAACCAATATATTTCTCATTTTTGCAATTTATAGACTACGGGGGATGCTGATGGAACCTAACGCCACTTTGATTCTAACTAGCCTCAGAAAATTAAATATTCTGAGAGAGCAATTATTTATCTCATGACTTGGAATCGAACTCACAACCATTACTTCTACAGACATTATTCCACACATAAGTGTGGAATTGTAAAATTTTACCCTCTCATTTAATAATACTAAAATTTCAAATTAAACAAATCGTGCAAATAAAACATTAGCGTACGGTTAAATTAGAACTTAAAAGTTAAAGTTAATCTACTTTTGACTATCTTCTAGTTATTTCGTTGCCTTCATAATGTTGATTGTAATAGTTTTATAGCTCAGTTAACTATGCTAATAATCTTTTGTTGCTGGTGCATACTAAATTACATTTGCATGTTAGTCATATAAAAAGATAAGTTTTTTTTTTTATTTTTAACATTTTTTTTTTTCAGGTAATAATATAGCGCGGTGGAAGTGCCTTTTTTAAAATTACAGCTTTGTTGCCATATCGTAGACTAATATATACTTACTTATGTTTTATGGATTGTCTAGTTTGTAAAAATTTTATAGGTGGTTTGCATAATTTAAATAACCGGTCAAGTGCGTGTCGGTCTTATTTACTGCGGGTTCCGTACCAATTTCTTGGGGATTCATCAATGAGACTGTAATTTATGAAAGGTGACAAATTTAAGTTTTCGAGTGTATGCGCATGTTTTCTATGAAATGAATTGTTGAAATATAATGTTTTTTTCCTATTATATTATTATAAGTTCTCTGTTTTTTTTTTTTAGTTTCTGTAATGTGAGTTCTCACATTTTGCCAAATATCATCACAAGAACTACTCTATAGATTGTGATTATGTGGCGTTTTTTTAAAACTACTATAAAAAGTAATTAAGTGTTTTTCTTTCCTAAGTGTCGAATAACACTTTAAAAATGTTAAAAATGCTATAAAACGATGCATAAACGCATGTCTTTCAAGAGTTCACTCTGTTCATTGGACTGTAGACTTGAGTATTTGATATTAATTTCAGCCTGATACCCTCATACGATCTAAATAATATAGTTTTGACAGAAGGACAGACAGACGGACAGCAAAGTGATCTTATAAGGGTTACGTTTTTTATTTTAGGTAAGGAGCCCTAAAAAATCAAACCTAAAACAGAGTGTAGAATAATTTTATTATTTCTGTAAATAAAGATAGTAAGAAAAACAAGTTAATTGACTGATATTTACTGTATAGTAGGTAATTTTATTCAATAAATACCAATATGGCATCGATACAATCTGCAAATATCAATTCCATAAGTTACTGATTCATCCTGACTCATTCATAATAAGATAAAAGATATATTTTCTTTCCTACTACCAGCGACTTCAGGCAAAAAGTAAAATATCTGAGAAAAGTTAGAAGCGAACCTGTTATAGTCAAGCATGTATATACGTATCTAACTAAAGAGCGTTAGCGACCTAATTTTCAAGAAATAATTTTAAAACCTATATCAATGTCATAAAGGATATTTTTCTTTGAACTTGTCATCGCGTGGCTGAATAGAAAACTATCGTAGAAAGAAAAGGTAACAACATTTTTTTTTCAAGCGATTTTTGTACTTAGCACGTTCGAAATATGATCTTTAATAGTAAATTCAAAGTTTTGTACTAAATTATGTACTACGCCGTCGTTTTAACCCATCGCTTGTACCATTTTTGTTTAGGGCGCGTTAAACTTAACTGCGGAATGAAAAACCTAGTGGAGTTTCTTTCATAAATTCATTTTCATTTGTGACATGGACAAAATGATTTTAAACTGCGTTGAAATTTGTCATAAATATATATTTTAGACGAGGTTTTATTTTAAATGTAAATCTATTTAAATGTTGGGTTTTTTTAAATTATATACTCTGTTTTAGTGGTGTAAGGTGTATTGTTATGTAAGTTTTCATAATATTATGTGTTTTTTTGTTATTTTCACGCTGTATCCCGCATATAGCAGGGTAGGTAGAGGGAACAGAAAACTAGTGTTAAGACACTCCGTGCCCCCTTTGCACCGAGCCCCTGAGGCATTGCGTTTTGTGTCGTTATCAGAGCGAGAAAATGAATATATTAAATATTTTATTTCCTCGAGACCACAACCAATCGTATGTTGTGCCCCTACACCATGAATGGCCAAGACTGAATTTAACTAATAATAAATATATATATTAATTATCTTATATTTACTTGTAAATGAACTTATTGCTAAAACTTACTTAAATTAAATTGTATTGGGCAATTACCTGAAAAAAGAACAAAGAACATGTTAAACATAATAAATATATTTATAAATAAATAAATATTATATTAATATATAGAGGCCAGTCGTGGCGCAGCGGCACAAAGTGTGACTGTAAAACCGACTGGTTGTGGGTTCGATCCCCACCCGAAGACATAAATATTTACTTAAATTTATATTTCCATTTCTTCGCACTAGTGTCGAGGACAAGTGTGGCGTTGAGTTCTGCCACTCAACACGCAATGCCTCCAGAATTCGGCAGAAAGTGGCGAACTGAGTGTCTTAACACTAGGTTCCCTCTGTCTACCCTGCAGCGTGCGGAATACAATGTGAAGATGATTTATTTATTTATTTTGATTTAAGTTTATATTTTCCAGCCATACTAATAATAACCACAATACTGCTTGGAAACAATTATTAATTAGTTACAACACGGCATTTTTTTTAAATCGAGTTCCACGCTTTTTCCCGCATAGCAGCATTACCAGAGCGATGTAATGAAAATATTTAATATTTAATTTCCTCGAGTGGGAATCGAATCCGTAAGCTATTGCTTTACAGCCACACTTTTGTGCCCTTTCGCCAAGACGGGGCTCACCTTGTTGTTAATAAATAATATATATATTTTTATTTCCTTAAGATTTAAAAGAGGAATAATTATTACGGAGATATCTTTTTAAGCAAATTATACCTGTATTAGGAGAAGAGGAGGTTTTAATATTATAAACAACAAAAAGTATATAATATTAAAACCTCCTCTTAATTAATATAAAAATATTGTGTGAGAAAATAAAAACTATTTATTTCCCGTGTAAAATGATAAATAAAAAAAGTCAATTGTCTTAACAGCAGAATATATGTTGTGAATTAAACGAGTTTATTTAATTTTAATCAACTACTAAGAGAGTTTTCTAAACCCCTTATTCGGAGTCGAACCCACAGCTTTTCAACTGTGCTTACTCTTAGGCTTAAATATTTATAAACTTCTTAGGTTGTCTCATATAAGAACTTTTTAAGGTTGTCTAATATAAGATATTTACAAGAAGATTACAATCGAAACCCTCTACATATAATGCTAAATCAAAACTTCCACTATGCCATAACGTTGTTTAATAACATGAAAATTATTATCACAGCAAGGCACTCTCTCAAATTGGTTTTTCAACGTTTAGTGCTAAAATGATAACATTTTTAACATGAATTTTGCATTAGCTCTGATTTATTACATACAATAAAATAGTATTAATATTGCACCAATGCATATTTTAGTTGTATTTAGTAGTAGTAGCACAGGGTGGAATCAGGGAACCTGCCGAATTTTCGAGATATTGTGTTTTAAGTGGCAGAATTCAACGCTGTGTTTCGTCTGAAAAGAGAGATGTTAAAAGTAGTTAATTACAAACACATAAAAAGGTATTTATAATGTCTTTAAATTAAATTATATATTATGTAATTTCGCTTAGATACCTATAACTAGTGCAGTCGGCGTGCAGCAGCAACGCATGGTTGTGGATTCGAGTCCTCGTGGTAATATATATATAGTATCTACTGACATGCGCGGCGTTAGGTTCCGCCACTTAAATCGCAATATTTCGTAACTTAAGTGGAATGTTTGGAATATTAGGGCGTTAACATAAGGTTCCCTCTGCCTACCCATATATGCGGGATACAGCGTGAAACCAAAAAAGAACTATTCTACTCACAACTACCGATATTCCTAAGAACAGACAGACATAACGTGTAAAAGTTATGAGGGTGTAAACACATATATACGTCATGGAACCTCGTTTCAGAATGGGAAAAACCTTTTTAAGATTCTGTCACGATAATTCAAGTAGGTACTTTTCAGTTGGCATCGCTCTGAAATTTCACGTTAGCCTTTTGTGTCTGATGATAGCTCGTTGTAGAGTGGTAAGTATGTAAGGTTTTATGTGACGTGTTGTTTTACTATTGTTTTGTATCATAATTTTTGATGTTTGGGCGGCGTTGAGTTCCGTGATTCATCAACAACTTAATTGGATTAGGAGTAAGGAATAGAGTGTCGTAATAGTAGATTACCTTTAACTATCTAACTTTTCATATGTTAAAAAAAAGTGTATTGCACTGTACTCTCTCTTTTCAATTTGAATTCAAGATATTGCGTGTTATGTGTTGAAACTCAACGCCACGGACGGAATAAAATTATTATCTTTAGTAGACAATATAGAGATAAAAATATTTTAGGTGAGACTGTCGTAGCTCAGGGGCTGTACCCCTGCACACAACATGTGGGTTTTGGTTCGATTTCTACTCGAAGTTAAGGAAATATTTTATATTTTAATTCCTATGCTCTGGTAACAGGGCAAAGGCCAGCGTTGAGTTCCACCACTCAAAACGCAATTGCTCGATAAGGTCAGTAGTGGCGCAGCGGCACAAAGTGTTACTGTAAAACCGACTGGTTGTGGATTCGATCCCCACTCGAGGAGATGAAATATTTACTTTAATATATATTTCCATTTCTTCGCTCTGGTGTCGAGGCAAAGCGCAGCGTTGAGTTCTGCCGCTCAACACGCAATGCCTCCAGAATTCGGCAGAAAGTGGAGAACGGAGTGTCTTAAGACTAGGTTCCCTCTGCCTACCCTGCTGTGTGCGGAATACAGCGTGGAGCTAAAAAAAAAATTAGGCGAAAAAACTGACGAATCAATGTTGCAATGATGTCAAATAAATTAAAATATTTCCTTAGTTTAAACAAAAAACCACACGATTTGTCTCACAAAACTGAATTTGAAAAGAATTCGTAACGACCGAATTGAGTTTAAACAGTTTTTTTTGTCACCAAAAACCGCTATACACAGTTTTTAACTCATTTATTTCGTAAAAACACGTTTTTTCACTGTTGATAGACACGCGCCAAGTCTATTTTTGTTTAAACTTTTACGTAAACTAAAAGTAAAAACTACTTTAAAATTAAGTGGAAAATTGATGAATTGTATCTATTTTTTGTTTAAATCCAGTAATTACCATTTAATTGTATTTAATTTGATTTGGTGCATTACATTATATTTTTGCTTGCACTTTACACGAAAAGTTTAAAATAAACGTTTTAGGTATATAAATTTTACTTGTAGATATATATAAATTTTAGGGATTTTTAAAGTTTTAGTTAACCGTAAAAAATTAAACTGAAAAAATGCATAAATCGACACACCATTTGACTAAATGTAAACCTATTAGATTTTTATTTCAGTTATTTTCCACTTTCATGTTAAAAATATATTATAAGCTTTACGCTTAATCCTGTAAGTAGATTAATTCAATGTCTAATTTTATCTTATCATGGCAGGAAAATGAAAATAATTCTTTCACCCGAGAGGAGATCGAATTAACAACCATAGAATTTACAGTAATATGCTGTTCCCCTGCAACACACAATGGTTTCTATTAGAATAAGCTTTTTGAAGCTTAACGCTGTATCACCTGTACGCTGAGACACTCCGTTCCCATTAAAACACTTCTGTTCCCTGCTCTTCGCTGAATTCTACATCATTGCGCGTTGATGGCGGATCTCAACACCGCGCTTTGCCTCATTACCAGAGCGAGGATATGAATATATTGAATCATTCATTCCTCCGAGTGCAACCGAACCTACAACCGTAGCGTTTACATTCGTACGCTTGTAATATATATTTATATTCAAACATTGTAGAAACAGACCAATTTATCAGCCATTTCTTTCTCTCTACTTCATAAAATTTCTCATTACCACTAAAAGTTCAACATAAAAAACCTAAGTAACAAAATGAAGTTGTAAAGCAATTACGACAAAACCATTCAGGTTTATTACAACGAAACAAACGATAAAATTGATTTCTCGACCGGCAAAAAATATTTGGATCGTAACTTATATTACTCCATACATACATATACATACAAACATTTATACTCTACATACAATATTTTGTATTTTATAACAGAATGGGCCATTACTCTTTTATACTGCCGATAAATGTCGAAATTTTCCTTGAAACTATCAGTTGAGATAAAAAAACATATATAGATTTTATGTACAGACCCCCCAATAAATAAGTCGAACGTAAAATGGCGCCCACAAGAATATATAGCGGCGATCGTCGTTTTAGTAAGAGGTTCATTGTGGTACAGTTAGTTGGTAGCCCGACTAATTGCGGAGAGTATGGGTTTTAGTCAGTTTTTAGCTTCAATCTGTATGCACATTGCGTCGTAGACAGAGGGAACGCGTAATGCTAGTGTTAAGACACTTTGACGATATTGTATCCTATTAAGACACTTCCGTTCCTTCTTTTCGCCTAATTTTGCTGGAGTTTTGTATTAAATGGCGGAACTCAAAGCTATACATCGCCTCGTTAACAAAGCGATAAATTGAAAGTATCAAACATCTAATTTCCTCTAGTAGAAATTGAACCCATAGCCTCACGCGTTTACACTCGCACCCCTCTACGCGACGACTGTGCTTTCAGGTTTCCATCTGTTCTCGTAGGAATTTTAAGAAATCTCTTGGGGAGCACCAAGAGATTTCTTAAAATTCCTACTATTCCTCCTAAAGTTCTATAGAACATAGAACAGCAGTAGACAGAAGTTCTTTAATTAATTAACTATTTATCTCTGCTCACCTCGCAAACTTAGGTAAATTCATTAAAACATCGTTTTGTGTATAAACGAAGACGAAGAAGAAGAAGAACGAAGATACAACGAAGCAAATTGGTCTTCACGCTTTACTTTTTTAGTATTTAGATATATTTAACGTGAATTAAAAGTACTAAACCGACCAGGTCGGTGGTCGGTGGTCGGTTTCCAGGAGGCGCGGGTTCGAGTCCCGCTACGTTCAAATTTTTATACGTTTTCTAAATAAGTATTTTTCTTTCCTAAGTGTGGAATAACACTTTAAAAAATGTTTAAAAATGTGAATTATAATGGCCAGATTGGTAGCATTTTTCGATTTAATATTATTATTTGTATTTTAGATATAAAAAAGTAACATAGTATAATGGTAACTTATATCCACTATAAAATAACTCCTTTGCTCTCTACAGTAACATACATTTAAATTTAATAAATTTATAAATTAAAAATTAGGAAAGGAATGGTTTTCATGGGAACGGAGTGTGTTAACTAGGGGTCGCAATCCGGGATCCCGGGATTCAAAAATCCCGGGATCCCGGACCGGACCAAATATAGGTCTTTAAAATCCCGGTTTTAATTTTACAAAACACCGGGATTTTCGATATTTTCGGATTTTAGAAAGTTAAAAGTTAGTTATTCGAATTAAAACATGCCTGCTATTAAATTCAAGCTTATTTAAGATATACAATGGTACATAACGTACATCGGCAAAAGTAAGCGATGAGTTTTCCTCAAAATTTGGAATTTTACGACATTAACCGAGTTTGACCGACCCGACCAACGAACGTACGAATACCGTATTTTCTCATTGGGCGTCGTTGTTGCGCGTTTTTGTTGCACGTCGGTGTTGCACGCTTTTCTTGCCCGTCGATGTTCCAGGTGTCATTATTGTTTTTCGTTAATATTGATTAATAGGATATATATGTTATAACTAACTTCACGCTTTATCCCTAGCGGGGTAGTTAGAACGGAGCGTCAAACACTACGGTCTTTACATACCTCTTTCGCCTTGTCCATTGTCATGAATCTCTTTATACATGCCCTCCGGGGGGTACTCATGCTTTTTACGTGACCTTCCTCCAGTATCTTTGATACTGTTTTCGAAGGTCAACCGAGATCTCCTCCTACCTCTCTTACCGCTCACTTTTCCATCATAAATCTTTTTTGCCATTCTTTCATCACTCATTCGTTTGACGTGCCCAAACCAGCTGTGCACGTTCTTCTTCATTCTCACCGTGACATCCTCGCTAGTACCAGCCATTCTGTGTACCTCTTCATTGCGGATTCGATCCGCTAAGCTGACTCCGCATATCCTACGAAGAGATTGCAACTCCACGGCATTTATCTTTCTACATTTCTTCTTCTGTAATACCCACGTTTAGCTGCCGTATAACAGAGACGGTCGGCATTGTGTACGGCCAAACGCGCAGCTGTGCTGACATTTCGCCGTCTCATCAATGCAACTAAGGCTCCGTTAACCTTGTTACCGGCAGCAATACGCCTTTCCACATCCATCTCGTATCTTTCATCTCTACTGAACATTCTTCCCAAGTATACCACTTCATTCACTTGTTCTAATATCTTTCCATTTACACTGATCTTGCACTCCGTCCTTTCTTCATCTCTTTCAAAAATCAGAACCTTTGTCTTATTTGCATTGAAGCTTAGACCATTATACTCACACTCTTCTTTGAGAGTGGTGACCAATGCCTGCAACTCGTATTCTGACGATGCAATATGCACTGCATCATCAGGCAATTCACATTCAGGTCACCTACTTTCACTCCCATTTCACTTTGCTTCACTCCTTGGAGACAGCTATCCAAATACAAATTGAACAACTAAGCTGACATGGCGCAATCTCGTTTAACACCCGATCGGATGTCAAACCAGGGCGACATGTCAACTCCTACTCGCACGCAGGCTGGGTGATCTCTGTAAAGAGACTTTACAGCCTGCAACAAAAGTCCGCTCACATTGTACCGGAGTAGTATCTCCCATAATTTCGCTCTGTCAAACACCTTTTCCAAGTCCACAAAAACACAGAAAACTTTTTGGTTAACGGCCAAAAATTTTTCCGTGATCATGTAGAGGGAAAAGATCTGATCCATACACCCTCTTCCAGCCTCCTTGGGCCTCCCACAACAGCCTTTCAGATCTCTCTTGCATTCTTCTCGCTAAAACTTTAGTATAAACTTTACTATCTAAGCTAATCTGATAGCCCTATGGCTTGTGCAGTCTATCTGTGAACCTTTGCCTTTATACAAAGGCACGATGACCGCATCTCGCCAATCGTCTGGGACCTCCCCTGATTTCCAGCATAAATTGCACAAAAACCAGAACAAGTCCAAGACGCGTGGCCCACCATATTTGATCATCTCGGCAGTAACTCCATCTGCTCCCGCTGCCTTACCACATTTCAGACTTAGTATTGCACTCTCAACTTCTTTTACACTGATTTCGCCATCAGCTACATCAAGACTCAGCGTTTCGCTGCTACTTGAGACTGAGGTGTCATCACATTCATACATCTCCTTATAAAATTCCGCCCATCGCTGCAAAAACGCTGCAAAATATATGTTGTTAAATAATAAGCCTATAAGATATTTTTCGTAGCAAATTATTATATTTTTTTTTATAGTATATTTGATAAATATTATTACTGTGATTTATTATTAAACTGTTTATTATAATTAAAAATTGTTTTATTTAGTAAATACAATTTAATTTACTACTACCCTAAAAATACCCCTCTAATTTAACCCTAAAAATAAGAAGAGGCTTGAAAATTTACTAATTTTGGTACAAAAAACTAAAATATCGAAAATATCGAAAAAACCGGGATCCCGGGATTTTTCTGAAGTCGATATCGAAAATCCCGGTTTTGCTCGAATGGTCCGATATTGCGACCCCTAGTGTTAACACAAGGTTAAAGTTAGAAATAATTAAATCCATTTTTTTCCAGCATGACATTCTAGGCAGAAAAAAGCCACTGTAAAGACACTCCCTTCCTCACTTTATACAAACATAAAAGATTGAATGGCGGAACTTAACACCGATCGCAGTCTGTTTATCAGAACGGAAAAAATGGGAATATTTATGCTATCATTCCTTTAAACGGGATCGAATCCGCACCAATCGCGCTTACTCACTGCGATACGACGGACTTTATCAAGATTTCTATACAAAAAATATATCAAATTATTACATCAAACATACGAAGGTACATTCTGAAGAGAAAATGCCTGAAAATCCGACTTTCTCTACCATTTGTAGAGAGACACGTATAAAAAATCAAACGAAAACATTCATTGAAATAGTCTGTACAGAACTAAGTGCTAACGAACTTGCTATACACGAGCTACAGGAGTTGTAGGCTTTGGAAAGAAAAAATACGGTATTTGTAGGAAGGAAGTTGTGATAGAATCCTTTTGATTTGGGCTTCGGATTTAGGTTCGAATTTGGGTTTTTATTGGTTGGTTTTCTTACTCTCTCTATATATCTATTTTACACTAGCGACTGCAACGCGTCTTCACCCGCTTGAATTTATTGCTATTTTATTCAGTCAAATTATACATTTTTTTTTATCTTTTTCCACCACTCAATATGCGATTTAACGAAACGGAATATTTTAACATTAGGTTCCCAGATTCTCTCTGCCTACTTTGCTAAATGGAGAATACAGTGTAAAGCAAAAAAGGATAATTTAATATAATTTAAATAGTTTTTCTACTTACTTATTGACGAATGTATAAAGAAAAAAAATCAGCTTCACGCTTTATCCCGCATACAGCAGGGTAGGCAGAGGGAACCCAGTGTTAAGACACTCCGTTCTGGAGGCATTGCGTGATGAGCGGAAGAACTCAACGCCGCGCTTAGCCTCGACACCAGAGCGAAGAAATGGAAATATAATTTTAAGTAAATATTTCATCTCCTCGAGTGGGGATCGAACCCACAACCACTCGGTTTTACAGGCATACTTCGTGCCGCTGCGCCACGACTGGCCTCGTATGTATAAACAAAATACTAAATTGGGAAAGCCTTGTATGACTCATACAAACTTAGCTTCGTACCAACAATTTTAAAAGTAGAACATTAGTAAAGTTCGTGAATCACTTTAATTCCCCATAAATTTCGAAGGCGTTGACTGTTACAAATCATACACCCTATCTTTACTTGTATTTAATATTAATCTACTTGTTGATAACGATAAATCATTTTGTTATACTTTTTTTGTAATGCGAGCTTAGAATTAATTTTTAATAAATATTCACAGCGTTGAGTTCCGCTGTTAACACGCTATGTCTTAGATTTAAAAGGGAAGTAAAAAAATTAAGTTTCTTGACTGTAGATTCTTTGTCACTCCTTACCATGCAATGTAGGAAAAGGTGTGAAATTGAAATAATAATTTTATTTTATTTAAAAAACTGGCAACCAATGGCACAGTGGTAGTAACTGTATATGCAACGACCATGGATTCGATCTTCATCACAATTAATTCATTTTCCCACTCTGGAAACATAAAGCGCGACATTCTGTTTTTATTAACCACTCAACACGGAATGTACGGGTAGAAAGCGGAGTACGGAGTGCCTTGACTCAAAATTTTCTCCGCCTACCCTACTTTACAGAATATAATTTGATACTTTACAATACCAAAGCGACTATAATATTATTTCTAAGCCCCTTACCACCAAAAATAATGATAGTAATAGCTGCGAGAAATTATACAATTTACCTATTATAGTATACATTTAGAAGCAAAATTTATGAAATTATTATAGTATTGTTCAAACAATTATATCTAAACAATGGTCGTTTTGAGGTTAATTTTATATGGAAATGTACAATATACAATGGAATTAGGTAATTAAGTTTTATAATATGCCTATTTCAATAGCTCTAATAGAGTAAGCTTCGATTGGTATTTGTTAATTTTAGTGAATATTAGCCAAATTAGAGACGATCTAGTGTTAAAACTCTCTGATATACATTTGCCGTCGGTTTTTCAATAGTGTTAAAACACTCTGTTCCTCATTTTCCGCCAACTTTCAAGATATTGCGTGTTGAGTGGCGGTACTCAATGGCGTGTCGTTCTTTTTTATTTTTTTATTTTAACTTGTCACTACAGATTGAGGTCAGTCGTGGCGAAGGGACACAAAGTGTGACTGTAAAACCGACTGGTTGTCGGTTCAATCCCCACTTGAGGAGGTGAAATATTTACTTAAATGAATATTTCCATTTCGTCGCTCTGGTGTCGAGGACAAGCGCGGCGTTGAGTTCTGCCAATCAACACGCAATACCTCCAGAATTCGGCAGAAAGTGGGGAACGGAGTGTCTTAACACTAGGTTCCCTCTGCCTACCCTGCAGTGAACGGGATACAGTGTGAAGCTAAAAAAAACTACAGACTATTCGTACCTTTTATCAACTTTTTCTATATCAATAGCCTTGTAGACTTCTTATATATCCATATGAATTTAATTTTGGTCTGCTACTTCACTAGTATTGGAAGTAAACATAATAGAGTTATCTATTTATTATTTAATTTAATTTATTACAAAATTCAAATATTCAGATTATGTTGTTTACAATTAGAGAACATAATCTTATGACACTCTGTTCTCTATTCAATGTTTTATAATATTTAGAGATTTTGTGTACTGGGTAGCGAAATCTAACATTAAACTTTTGGAACATTGGGATTTGGTCACACCATCATACATCTACACCAAAATTGAAAATATAATATAAAACAAAAAAAATCAGCTTCACGCTCTATCCCGCACAGAGCAAGATAGGCAGAAGGTACCTAGTGTTAAGACACTCCGTCCACAAAAAGAAAATAATATATAACCAAAACCCTGAAACCGTTTCATACAATATGTAAGTATAAACGTGAGAAATTATTAAGCTTTCACTTAGTTACTATAGCTTTTTATTACCTGCTTGTGGTAACTACTGTAGTTTAAGTATACATTTAGATGGCATATTAGGTAAAAACCACAACAGTTAGTTTTATTTATAAAACTTGTTGATTAGACGTATTTGGGTTGAGGCATACAACGTAAAGTACGGTCGACGAGTCGTGGCTGCTGTAAAGTTAGCTGTATTTTAGGATTTTTCTTACTTTTGATTAGTTTCTTCCGAAATGAACAATTCGCTAAAGTTCAGAAAACTTTACTTCAGGGCGACCATGATTCGTTGAACACAGTTTAGACTACATTTTTAGTTATGTATGGGAAATGTAGTGCAGTGGCAGTTATGCTAGTTAATGAGCGAAGATGTTTCTGACACTATGGGTAGTAGGTTCAAGTACTTATTCTATGCTTTACGCTGTATCTTACATATTGTAAGAAGGTATTGAGAACCTAGTCTTAAGACACTTCGTTTCTATACGAAGCTGGAAAAACAGTATTCTAAATTCTTTATACATTACTATATGAATAAGTTGATTTGAAAAAAACTACCATCTCAAAAATACGCTTTTAACTACTAAGTTGAAATGACACTTTTAGCGTCACAAAATGAAAACGCCCACACTTTAAAGGTATTCAGGCGTGGGCGGACAAGGTACCAATAAGATGACCGAGTTTCTTCTTTCTAAGCGTTGCCAACTTACCAACAGCCAATTTTATTTGGCCAAAGTATAATGGAAGATAACTACTTTTTACATAGTAGGGTAGGCAGAGGGAACTTGGGAACCTAGTGTTACGATGTACCTTTCTATAATTTCCGAGAAATTCTTGAGGTAATCTGTGTTGAGTGGCGGAACTCAGCATCACGCTTTATTTTGTTGCCAGAACGAGGAAAATGAAATATTAATTATTTCAGTCCACCGATTGGGAACCGAACCCACAATCTTCAGGGATGGTCTCAGTTATATTTCTTCTTTTAAAATATAATAAAGAAAGTGGGCAGAGAACTTACTGTTAGGATAAGAGAATTATATGAAAACAATTAACGTGATGCAATATGTATCTTTTAAAGATTTTTTTTTCAATTTAGACCTGTAGTTCTTGAGATCAGCGTGTACAACCAAACAAACTCTTTAATTTTATAATATAAGTTTTAGAATTATAGGACAACAGCACAAAGTTGGCGATAAGTTGGCCAACTTGGTTCAAAATAGTAAAAAATGGCAATATAAGAGTGTGTAAAGGTCGTGGCATTCATTTTTCAGTTTTGAAGAGACATTTTATTTACGTGTATATTTTTAGTATCGTGATTCACATTTTAGTTTAAATATAGCTGTATGTGGGTGTTATTATTAATTGTCATTGAATTGTACGTAGGTGGTAGTCAGTTTGATCTCGTGTGGCATATTATGCAATTAGTTGGTAATGTCAAATTGTATAAAACAGAAATTTGCTTTGTAATATAATTAAAATAGATTTCTATAGAAAAATGAATAGTATTATAAGTAGAAACTTTTTAATTATGACGTGAATGGCGTAACAAATTTAACATTCATATCAATAAAAATATATTTTTAAGCAGATTATAAAATAGAGTGAACCTTGACCACAACTCAGTTATCCACTTCACTTTTCATGTACGTTTTTATCGAGTTTTCGTTAAGAAGTGAAGAAAGAGTAAAAGCGGAATTTAACGCCCCCCTTATGCCTGCCTCTTTATAGGTATCAAAGATCCTAAAACCCAAAGATTTATTGGTTTTCTTTTGACACCAGAAATGAGCAAACATAGCATCAGCGTTTTTTCCAAAATTAAATTATATTGCAAAAATATATTTTTTTTTCTAATATTATCAAAAAGACGTTAAACAAAATGATCTTCATTTGAAATTCGAACCTGGACCATTAAAACTTAGATATTCAACCCAACACAATCAAAAAGGGTACATTTATGTAACGTTCCCCATAAAACGGAGTAAAATAACATTACATTACATACCAAAATATAAATACCTATATAGTAAGACATATAGAACCGCACACGGAATCTATTAACATCCACATTCCCTGAAGCAATGTACCGAAATAAGCCCTCCTGAAAGGTATAGCAGCCAACATGTAATTTTCTTCCTACGGCCATTAATTATTTGTTTATTAGATCCTATGAAAATAATAATGTTATGTGTTAGATATATTAATTAAAAATTCAGTGAATTAAGGATATCGTGGTGCAGCGACAGAGCATTTGACGATAAATGCGACAGGATGTAGGTTCTATTTCCACTCAACAGAAAGTGGAGAACGGTACCACTAGGTTCCCGGATTCCCTCTGCCTACCCTTCCAAATCAGCTTCACGCTGTATCCCGCACACAGCAGAGCAGGCAGAGGGAACCTAGTGTAGACACTCAGTTCCCCACTTTGGAGGCATTACATGTTGAGTAGCAGAACTTACCGCCGCGCTTAACCTCGACACCAGAACGAAGAAATGAAAATATAAATTTAAGTAAATATTTCATCTCCTCGAGTGGGGATTGAACCCACAACCAGTCGGTTTTACAGTCACACCTCGTGCCGCTGCACCACGACTAGCCTCAGAAAAAAATACTACATATACAATCACATACCAATAAACGTACTTATCAAGTTACCCCTTTAAAAATTCATACCCACGATCCCAAAATAAAATATATAATATTATCAAAAAGCACTAAGCCACTGCGATATACAGGATAAAGCACTTAATACAATTTACATCACAATACAATGATATAATATAACTTTAGTTATATTTTTCTTAGACGAAGTTCAGTCGCTAAGAGCATTGCCAATACTTTATAGTTTACTGAAACTTTAACAACTCTAAGCGTAGAACTATAAATAAGAATTGAATACATTTTCAATTTAAAAGAAATCAATTTCTTTAATATTATAGAGAAAAAATATATATTTTGAGGTTAGTCGTTCCGCATGGGCACAAGCGTGTTTGTAAACACGACAGGTTGTGAGTTTGATTTCCACTGGACGTAGTGATATGTTTAATATATTCGTTTCTTCGATCTGGTGACAAGGTGAAGCGCGGCGTTGGGTTCAGCCACTCAACAAGCAACGCTTCCAGAATTCAGCTTAATGTGGGGAACAAAAGTTTCTTAATGAGAACAAAGTGTCTTAATACAAAAAAAAATCTCTTGTTATTGAACTCACAACCATCACGTTTGCACTGTGCCACTGTGAAGCACATATAAAACGTCAATTTCCATTTTTTCTTACAAGTAAATAAGATTTAGCAATACGTTGGTATTTTAAAGGCGTTTCGAAATCCGACAATCTTTTTACTTAAAATATTAGTAGGGTCACTTTATGCTCTCATATCATAACAATATAATTTTATATGACATCAAAAAAGAAAAAGAAAAAATATAATTTTCTATTAATATTTTATAGTGATAAGAATTTATACTGGGACAACCAGCTTTGGATTGAATGTATTCATAAGTTAGTGTTAAGTAACTGTCAATCAATCTAATTGTGTCGGTGAGAGTCCAATCGACAATAACTCAGGAAGTATCTAAGTAACTATAACTTAATGGAACCTATAAGATATACGAAAAACCGAAAACGTAGTGCCTTAACACTAAGTTCTTGTTCCCAATTAATGAAACGTTAAAAAAAATATGACATTCAATACGCTATACATATAATAAAATAAAAACAACGCTATAACTATCGAAAATATAATTAAAAAATTATGAATGCCGGAATTTCTCATTAACCTGTTATAAAATCTGAATAAACTATACGGATAATTGCTAACAATCCCGACCTCTCGTATGGAAACACAATATGGAGTTGCTATTTACGTTGTTAATTTTAAATTATGAGAAGTTCTATATAAAATATACTATATATATATATATATACGAATGTATACAATATATGCGATTTTATATGTGTATGAAGGTATGGGAAAGCTCGAAATTACTATTGGTGTTTCGTTTTTTTTTTGTTTCACTCTTTATTCCTGTATATTGCAGCGTAGACTGAGGGAGTGTAGTGTTGAGACACTCTATTCTACCCGCCTTTAAGTAGAATTACCGAAACATGGCGTGTTAAGTGGCAGAAGTTAACGCTGCGCTTGGTCCTGTTACCAGAGCTGAGAAATTTCTTATTACAGCCATTCAGGAGAGTAATAATAGTAAAATAATTCATTTCTCGTAGTAGAAATCGAATTCAAAACCGTAGCGCATACAGTCACATATCGTCCCACTGCGTTACGACGGCTTGAAGCTACGTAAACTAAAAAAATGTAGCAAATATTTAAAAATGTAGCTAATATAATTTTGATAAAAAATATATGAAGCCTATTCAGGGCTCTGTTTCTTTTAAGGAAAAAGTAAGATCACTTTCTTGTCCGTCCATCCGTTTGTCTGTCTGTCTGTCTGTAAAGAGCCTTTATCTCAGAAACGTTTAACTATATCAAGTCGAAGGTCAGGTCGAGGTTTCAACTTCCAGTTGACTTAGAATTATGAAATTTGAAAACTTTTTAGAATTTGAAAATCTGCAAACTACACATTTATGGTCAAATTTTAAAAAACATTAATCTAATAAAAAAATATTTGTAAAAACAAAAACCCCGACTGCAACATAGAAAATAAACAAGCCCAATAGTTTATTAGGATTAGCAGTCGGGACCTCTTTAAATTATGCAGGGTTCCTGGTAAAGATTTTATTGAATGAAGAATTACTTATAGGTACGGACTGTTAATCCTAATAAACTATTGGGCTTGTTTATTTTCTATGTTGCAGTCGGGGTTTTTGTTTTTACAAATATTTTTTTATTTTTCATTTTTTTGTTAGAATTTATTATGGTAATGATAATCATGATATACCTTTTTGAAATCCTGAAATTGAGCTCTTGAATTTGATACCCATATTGTAGTATTCAAAACGAAATTTTTTTTTTTCACTAAGTCCAATGGCGTACCACAGCCGCCATGATTATTTTTTACTAACGTCACCTATCTAAGAACACTTGGGCTGCTAATACGAATCTAACGATACCTCAAATATGTAAGTCCGTTCAGCGGTTCTGGAGATACGAGGTAATAAAGAATATTACATACATACAAGATACGCGCGAAAAACATAACCCTTCCTTAGCAGTCGGGAAAAAGGGTGGCAAATTTGATATTAAATCCGCTAGTAGCCTCCAATGTTTGTATGGTCGCGCTTGCCCAGTTTTTTCTTATACAAATAAAAAAACATACATAATACAAAAACAACATATTAAACATCTAATTTACAAAAAAATACACAAAATTATAATATAATGTGAAAATTTTCATATTTATACAAAAAATAACTTCCAGGTAGCTCAGTCGAGTGGCCTTGGGCGTACAAAATAAACAAAGGTTGTCCCACACCTGTTGGTCAATTATCCCAAGCTTGATCCCTAACTCGGTACAACTTTTTAAATCTCGTACTAATGGTCGATTGTTTTTTATATGTTTATTCTTTTTTCAGTTTAGACATGTCGGTAAAAAACGTAGAAATAAGACACTCCGTTCTCTATCTTATTCGAGTTTCAGAGACCTTGTGTATTAAATGACGGAACCTAACGCTGCGCTCTGTCCTAACAGTAACGACGTCCACAATATATTTCATATTGTAATAGCATTTTAATAGCTTTATTTTTATTTCTCTTGGATTAAGTAAGTAAGTAAGAGAGACCGTTTTTCCGTTTTCCATTTTCTACCTATATTGAGTCGTTAGATGTTGATCTAATATGATTAACATATTATCGTTAAACTATATAATCAAAAAAAAGAATAAAGAAGCTTAAAAGCTGTGTTTTATGTTTTTTCTCGCATAACAGAAAAGATAAGAGAACCTAGTATCTTCACTACGTTACGTTTCGGAGCTCAACACCGCGCCTGCCCCCTAAGGCTAAATAGAAATAATATCTCCGTCAAATCCGAAAAGGAAAATCCAAACGAACATGAGAACCGATCGAGTAGCGTTAGTATCACATCAAAGGCGTTTTTGTCGGATCCAGATCATTCCTCGTTATTTTTATTGTAAAAGTTCTCAGGTAACAACGTCGTGGCTTCATTCACAGGGCGTCAAGTGTCTTTGTGTAACGTTTTTTTTATATATATAATCAGATATACGCTATAGCGGCACAGTGGTTGCTTTGGTTGTATGTGACGTGACGATTGTAGATTGAAATCGGCCTTAAATAAATGTTTATTTTTAGTGTGGTTCAGGTTCTGGGCAGTATAAAAATTTGATTTCCAGCTATGAAAAGCGGAAAACGGAGTGATATGATACTGTATATAATTCGCCTGTATCCGTTTTAGGAAGAACAATGTTGACGTTATACTTGCTTCTGGCTTGTTTTGGCTTCCCTGTACATATTAGGGTAGGCACCAGGGAACCTAATAACACTAGGACCAGTGTTATTAGCTTATCTGGTGGACAAAGACACTAGGTTAAGACTTTTGTCTCAAATTTTTTAAGCATTTTCAGCTTTTGCTTTAAAAAAAATCACCTTCACGCTGTATCCCGCACACAGCAGGGTAGGCAGATGGAACCTAGCATTAAGACACTCCGTTCCCCAGTTTCTGCCGAATTCCGGAGGCATTGCTTGTTGAGGCATTGCAGAACTCAACACTACGCTTTGCAACGACACCAGAGCGAAGGAATGGAAATATAAATTTAAATAAATATTTCATTTCCTTAAGTGGAGATCGAACCCACAACCAGTCGGTTTTACAGTCACACTTTTTACCCCTGCGCCACGACTGGCCAGCTTTCACTTTTAGCTTAATTTAATTATTACTTAATTTATACAGCATTAAGACATTCTGTTCTCTACATTGTATATATTTTTTGTAACATTGACAGACAACCGTATACAATTAAACACTGTAATACTCCGCCTCAAACTAAATAAAAATACATCGCGATTTAAATATATAATATATTTCAAAAAAGAAAAAATATTCGAACAATAACAGAAATAAACTCTTTTAATATCATTATTATACAAAACAAGGAAACAATAACATCACAAATAAGGAACTATAAATCAATACGGTAGCGTTTTGTTCTAACCCATTGTTTTAAGTAGAGCGAAGCTTGCTTAGAAGCTTATCACTGTATAAACGACTTTGTGAAATGCAACTAGTACTTATCGGGCCTATTATTTACAACCAACGGTTTACTCTTTTATATTTTAAATATGATAAAAATTGGATGAATAAATTAATTTACTTGAATGGGGTGGTTGGGGGTTTAAATATTTTTTTAGCCTGTATCCTGAAGTATAGTGATGTAGATAGAGAGTGAATAGTGTCAAGACATTCCGTTCTCCACGCACACTTCAATGTTGCGCTTTTTCTTCTTACAAGGTCATAGACAATAAAAATAATTGATTCCTCCGAGTGGAAATCGAACCCAACCAAAAACCATTGCGTTTACAGTTAGACGTTGTACCTACTACTGCGCCACGACGACTTATTCTGTATACTTCAAAAAGGATTTTATTAAATTTATTTATATTTTGCATTTGGCACTGTAGGCAAAGACAACCTAGTGGTAGGGCACTGCATTCTCTACATTGCGTGTTGAACTACCAGACTGTGACTTACCAGAGAGGAAAAATTATTATAAAAATCCATTCACACAAGCGGACCCAAACCCACAACTGTCACGGTCCAGTCTAATACTATACCACCACACCACGTATGGCATAATTCATACAATAAGTTAAAAAATAATAAATAAAATCTATACTAAATATAATATAAAGTTATTAAATTCACAATTTAATAAGCGCTCCGGCCCGATAACGTTAATCGCTAGCAATGTCAAAATGTAAAAATATATCCTATTCCCCTTGACATATTTGTGCTGTTATGATAAGCATTTTGTTATTAATTATTTTAAACTTTAACGAAAATATATTAAATTATGTCATATTGATTCATCATTCCGTAATACTGTTTCATTGTTTCTACCAATTTTAAAGATTTAGCGTAACTCAACGCTGTATTATATCTTAACATAGAAATGTGTATAACGTTTTTTTAGAGGTAACCTGAGAACCGAATGTTAAGACACTCCGTTTTCATTGAGCCACTTCCTTTTCCACTTCCCAACGAATTCTGAAGAAATCAGAATACTAAATATTTAATTACCTCGAGTGGTAATTGAACCCACAACCTGTTGCGTTTACAATCACACACACACGTGACTGCACCTCGAATTGTATCTAATATTAATAAAACATTACATTCTTTTTTTCTCTATCTACAAGTCTTACAACCAGTCCAGTCCAATTGTGGCCAGTCGTGGCGCAGGGGCAATTATCGAGGTTTTGCGTGCTTAAAAGTGGAACTCAACGCCGCGCTTTTACCTTGGTGCCAGATCGAAGAAACGTAAATTAAGAGATAATTCATTCCCTAGAGTGGAAATCGAACCCACAACCATCACATCACAGTCACACGGTAAATTTCGAGAAATCCTTTCTTAGTGTCCCCTTAAACCTCCTACTCTAAACATGTATATACCAAATTACAACTGTATAGGACTCGAAACGACTGGTAGTTTCGTCTGTTCGTTGTCTGTCAGCTACTCTGTAACGGAAGAGATTTATATTACGAAATAAGGTCAATGTTGTATGGAATGGGGAAGTACTTAATACTTTTTAATTATATTATTCGTATTATATATTTTTTAGATTAATTCTTTTTATTTTAACGTTTTTTGTTATATTAGACATCGTATATTGAGTTACGTAACTAATCGCCGCGTTTTTTCTAACCTTTCCAGGTAGAAGATGTGAAAATAGGAAAAACGAGTAGAAATCGAATCTACCACCATCGCGTGTACTGTTAAGACTTCTCAAGTGTTCTACGATCTATAAGTGGTATATAGAATATAAAAGCATTTTATATATGTAAACTCACATCCAGTGATGTAACGTGGTTTTGAAATTTTATTTAGAATTTCAATAAGATGGTGATTTATTATTTACTTATTCAGACACTGCAACTGACAGATGGGTGGTAGTATAATGTATTTTTACCATATCGGAACGAATAAATATAATAACCAAAGATATTACTTAAAAAAAAATTAAAAATACGGGCACACAGCAGAGTAGGCAGAGGGAACCTAGTGCTAAGACACTGCGTTCCCCATTTTCCGCCAAGTTCTGGAGGCGTTACGTGTTTTGTGGCGGAACTCAACGTCGCACTTTGCCTCGACACCAGAGCGAAGAAGTGAAAATATAAATGTAAATAAATATTTCATTTCCTCAAGCGGGGATCGAACCCATAACCAGCCTATTTTACAATCACACAATTTTCTATACTTCTATTATATATCCATAGTAATAATATAAACGTGCAGAATTTATTTTTTGAACCCTAATATTAGGAACCACCGATTCGAATTGAAAAAAAAAATGTTTTCAATTAACAATTAATCTATGACTATATTAATACACCCTTACACTAAATACTGACAAAACTAAGTTTATCACTTTTTCTTCCAAATTAACATCCCAACCTAAAAATCCTATTACCCTCATAGCCCACTCATGCTTCACACAAATGGAAGATAATTGCCATTGCTCAA
>DWQW01000843.1:0-41769 GCA_018249695.1 Heliconius erato demophoon
ATATATATATATATATATATATATATATATATATATATATATATATATATATATATATATATATATATATATATATATATATATATATATATATATATATATATATATCTATATATATATATATATATATATATATATATATATAACTGTTTTAATAATTATACTTCTGTAAAATATAAGCCCGTTCTTTCCTGGAAAAAAAGCATCGAAAGAAGTAGGTATTTGTTAAGTGGTACAACTGTGCGTCGTCGGTTAAAATAACTTAAATATCCGCCCCATATTAGCTCGCTCTAGCAAAAGAAAAGCGACGTTGGCTTCTGCCATTGAACATATTATAGTATCTAAGTCATCGATCAATGATCATGGAAACATCGACCATATTTCCATATCTGGCTTCCATATGATTGATAGATATTCTCTGCCAGTTTTACTATTCGAAAAAAAAAGTAAAACCATTTATTAATTAAACAGTGGTCGTCGTGGCGCAGTGGCACAGCGTATTACTGCAAGCGCGACGTCGTGGGTTCGATTCCTACTCGGCCATATGAATTATTTTCCTTTTTATTTCTTTGCTCTGATAACATGACAAAGAGAGGCGTTAAGTTCCGCCACATAACACGCACTACTAAAAATTAGGTGGAAAGTGGGGAACGAAGTGTCTTAACATTAGGTTCCCTCCGCAGTAAAAAGAACAGTGGAAAATAACCTTTTATGCAATCTCTAGTACGTACTTATTGTTATTGCAATCACTTCCCGTATCAATATCATTCTGATATACATCAATATACTCGTTAATATAATCCTTATGTGGGATTTCCACTTCTCTCAAAAAATCTTTTGCAAATTATTAAACGTATGAAGTAATATTAATAAACTGACGTTTTTATATCCTTTAAAAACAATTTTAAATATATAATGTGATATTTTAAGTGATATTTAAATTATTAATTTAGTAGCATAACAAAGGTAAAATTTACATTGATTCAGGTAAAATAATAAGTTAGTTTTTGAGTATATAAAACATGTATTTTTCTCAAAGTGTATTGTATAAAGATACTTTCGTTAGAATCATTTACTACATATATCGTAATTCTTAATTGCGTAATAATAGACTCTGGAAATAAAAAAAAAGATAATACAAAAAAAGCTTTAATATATTTAAAAAAATCATTAAAAAATCGATAATCACAATATAAAAGTGCTATCTAATAAATGTAATGTTTTGTGTACATTTGTCTACTTATTCATAATATAAAAAATTGCAAAAAATATATACTGGTAACATGTTTTATGTTGATAAATTTATTGTTTCTTTTTAACACAGGCAAAGGCAAGAAATTAGGTTAATAAAATAATTTACGCCGTCAATCCAATTTTTGTTCATTTCATATAAATTTTATATATGTAATATCGTATGTTCGGGATAAAAGTGACCTAACTAAAAAAACTCAATTTGTAAGTATCAAAATTTTAGATAGAATTTTAGATTTTACTCTAGGATAGGTGGCAAAATCCAAAACGGTTATATGCTATTACAAATATTTAAAAAAAAACGAGATGTGGTCTCACAATCAATGAATTCACTGACTTCTCTATTAATCTATTGTTTAATATAATAAGTAGAATTTCTTTGTACATACTTATTTTTCTTAATTATTATATCAAAGTGGACATTATCTTTTCTGTTATTCTATCGCAATTTATTTTATGAAATATTAAAAAGTAATTTTACCACTTTATTTCATCAAACATAATAAAATTATTTTAAATTTCCAATCTTAATAATAGTTTATAAAATTTATTGTTAAATTAAAAGTTTATTTTTTTTTGCAAGGCGATGTATACATTTTAATTTAATATTATGTTATATTATTATTATAAATGCGTCATGGCATAAAATTCGTATATTTGACTCGTATTTCACACACATATTATCACAATTACTACATACTAAAAACTGTTTAGAATATTTCAGATCTATTTAGCCTCAAATTTATTAAGTAGATTCTCTAGAAGTATTATTTTTAGAACACATTCTTATGTTTATTAAATTACTTATCATAATAGTACAAAACTCTACATTTAAATTTATGTATATAAAAAAATCACATATAAACCATTTACATTTTATATATACTTTATTATTTCATGTAAAACAGAAAAGATATCTATAAAAATAAAAAAGATACTGATATAAATATAAATATATGTAATATATGAAAAAGCAAAAAATAAGTTTAAAAAATAGTTTTTTTAATGCTACTTTTATGTGATTTCTTAAAAAGCAATATTCAAATTATACTTAAATTTAGAAGTTTCTTAAATTACTTATATACTCAAAGGTAATTTTACATGACATTTGTCAAAACTTTCTAAACTAATAGAATTACAACCACAATTTTTGACACAAAGTTATATAAATACTACTCTAAACTATTATAATTATTACATCTAAGTTATAATCACAAAGAATTACGTTTGGTTTGTTGTTTTTTAGTCAGATCTTGATTTCTTTCTTATTTTTTAATGTTTTCTAAATCTTAAAGTAAAAAATCAGTAATAAAAAATTATTACTAAATATTTTTTTATTATAAATACTATGTCACATTAAGAAAAAGTAATAAATGATATATCATCAATGAAATTTATAGAAATTTTGAATATGTAACAGACGAGTCGTGGCCGCACTGAAGTTAGGCTTTTTGGACTTTTGTACCACAGTAAAAAATAATATAATTAAATATGAAAAAATCCTAAAATCAAATCTGCACAGCCATCTGCAGCCAACTTCAGGACCCTGACTCATCGACAATACTGTACCATACATACAAATATAGTAACATACAGATATTTTTCATATCATGATTATCTTTAAATACAGTCTAATTTATATAAAATGGTAAATAATCGTGAACAATACTCACAATCACAAATTGTAATTGAAATTATTAACTGCAGACAGTGACATGTAAACGGTTGGTTTTGTCAATTTTTAAAAAATATTTGAAAACAAATGTTGCTATATTAAAAAAATTAAGAAACTATAATTAATATAAATATAAGGGTCACATTATAAAAAAAATGATTATTTAACAAAATTTCATTTCATAGATGATATTATTCATTGTACTCAATATACAGATACAGTAAAATACAGTTCAATACAAATACAGTAAAATACAGTGCAGTAAGCTAAATACAGTCTAATCTAAATAAGGTAATAAATAATCATCAACAATGCTCACATTCATATGCCAGTTGAAATGATTGACTCCAGGTACAGTGACGACGTGGAGACGTTTGCTTTTGTCTAACGTTTTCAAACCTATCGCATCTGACAGATATATTTCTTGGTCCCGCATTTCGACAACTGTTTCATTTTCGTTGTAGTAGCCGAATTGGCTGGAAAATAATAACAATACTATTAACAGTTTAGGTTGAGATGTATTAGGTTCTATTTTGTCTGTTTTAATGTACTACCATAATGTAGGAACTGATAAAAATAGATGTATATGTTTAGTATTTTTGTTTTCTAAAAATAATAAAGTAAAAAATATAGTTCAATTAGAGTTGCAAAATAAAAAAAAGAACGAATAACAGAAAAATCTCAGTCTGCCTGTCACCATGAACTCTGCAAAGTATTCAAAACGTAAAATATTTCAAAATATATTTCTATAAAGAGGCCAGTCGAGGCGCAGGGACACAAAGTGTGACTGTAAAATCAACTGGTTGTGGGTTTGATGCCCATTTGAGGAGATGAAATATTTACATTTATATTTTCATTTCTTCGCTCTGGTGTCGATGGAAAGCGCGGCGTTGAGTTCCGCCACTCGACACGCAATGCCTCCAGAACTTGGCGAAAAGTGGGGAACGGAGTGTCTTAACACTAGGTTCCCTCTGCCTACCCTGCTGTGTGCGGGATTCAGCGTGAAGATAATTATTTATCATTTGTAAATCAAAATGTACGTGATTTAGCTCGGTTTAAATAGTTTTATTTAAAAATATACAATACCTGCTTTGCCAAGGTGTTATAACTTGATCATCGGGACCTCCTATGAGCACGAGCCTCTTTAGGCGAAGTAAGTTATTCTTAAAGTCATCCGATTTTGCTGATCTGAAAAAATAAAACAAAAAAAAAATTACACAAAATCTACACGTAGACGCCTAGTAAAACAAAGTAAACGTAAGTTAATATTTAACAGGGACATGTCTATATTGTAGTATTATAAATAATACGCAATAAAATACTGCAATATATTATCTTTTTACGACGTAGTTATACAGACATTTTATAACTTTTCCTCCATTCTCGAGAAAATAAATTATTAAATATTAGAACGCGGTGTTGAGTGCCGCCCTGCCAATTAACACGCAATGTCTTGAAACTAGTGGCGGATAGTGAGGAACGGAGTGTCTTAACACCTTCATGCGGAATACAATGTGAACCAAAAAAAACTAGAACCAGAATTTCTTGATAAGCAATAACTTTTTTAATGTAGCAGCCATATATGAAAACTTCATCAAGCATCGAATTAAAACCTTTTCGAAAATTACTTTTGCCAAATCATCTTGAACCCACAAACAATGCGTTCAGTCAAGCGCATTCCGAAAACAATCCATACCTCCATACCTATATTATAAATTCGAAAGTAACTCTGTCTGTCTGTCTGTCTGTCTGTTACGCAATCAGGGCCAAACCGCTAATTCAATTGTAATAAAATACTCATACAGAGATACTTGAGGGTCTTCGGATGAACATAGCTTACTTTTTTTTCTCATATTTGTAATATTGTCGATATATAATAATATATTAAAGTACTTTTTCACTTGACAGGCAATTTATTCCGCCATGTTAATAACAACCGACCGTTGCTAAGCAACGGTTTGCAAAGTTTATTTGTTGTTATAAGAAAACGTCACCCAAAATGAGCTTGCTTAATACATACATGGCGTGCGCCGACTCCTTATAAGATACATAAAAATAATGTTTTACAAAAATATTGTTCTTTAAATAATGTTTAAAAAAGTCCGCGATACACATACCATGTTTATCTCTGAGCCATTTTAATTAATTTACTTTATATTTATCGAGTTTTTATTGTATGTATTTTCTATAATTTGATATTGATCCTTATGAAAATGAATATAATAGTTTATTGAAATTATAGTTTACTGTATAACATTCTAATAAATAATTAAAGAGATGTCACTGATTCGAAATGACCTAGCCTACGAGCGGCATAGTATGACCGACGCGAACGGGCAGATGACTTTGACGGTTTTATAAATTTTCATACATTTTCGAACTACTGTTAATTTTTATGTAATTATTTGCTGTTTATAATTAATTTATACTTTTCTTTGGTTCTTCGCGTATTCGAGTATTAGTTAGATTTTCATTAATTTTTTGGTGTGGTGTAAGTTGCGGCCCTGCGCGGCATCGGCATAATATTATTTAAGTATTAAGGAGAGAATTGTTGGTTATTTCATCTCGGTTGGATGGTTATCTATACCGTTGTTATACACTTAATAAATTGTGGTTTTAGTTTTTTGGGATTTTATTTGATATTGCTTGCAAAACTTATCATATTTAATGTAGAAAGGACTTTAGTTATTTCATATAGTATCTATGTACGCGCGCAAGGAAAACGAGTAAAAAGATTTTTCCCGGGTAAATCAGTAAAATCGATCACTGAAAGTCCAATAAAAATTAGTTCAGTTATTCTGGATACTAGCTCGGGGAAATAGAAAGACAGACAGAGACAAAATATGTATATTTTTTTATTGTATTTGAGTATTATGTAAATAACCACATGTACTTGCAAAAACATAGCACAACACATTTAATTTTAATTCTTTTAAATATTTATTTTACTTTAATACTATTAATAATGTAGCTGGTTTTGTGTAGTTTTTTTATTAACATTTTACTCTATCTAATAAGCATTCGTAAAGTTTAAGCGGGCGAAGCCGCGTCCGGGTCCTCTAGTTTTAATATAAAGATAAAAAAAAATGTTAAGTAGTTCTTTGCAATTAAATCGTTATAAAAATATATTAAACCAGTCGAGTATTATACTCATATACTAAGTAAATAACATAGATTCCTACGTCGTGTACGTACTTTGGCTATCACATACCCATATTATGTTATACGTCTGTAATAATTATTGATTTATATTATAAATAATAAATGATATAATTGGTGTGAGTTTGCCTTGGCTGGTTTATATTCTTTATAATTAGCGTTTAGTATAGATTATGCATAAAGTTTTGTATCTGGTAACTTTTATTTAACCCTATTTCTAAACTAGTCATAGAAGTTAGATTTAAAGTAATTTATAAAGATGCAGAACGGATAGACATAGAATTAAGTTGCTCGTGAGGAAATGAATTTGACATCAAAATAAATCAAACCGGCTTCAAGCTGTATCCCGCACACAGCAGAGTAGGCAGAGGGTTTCGGCTGTACACCGGAGTGGTCCGATCGATGGCTCTCTACGGCGCTCCCGTATGGGCGGACGTCCTGGATCGGCACAACATCGCCCTGCTGCGACGTGCGCAGATGGTGGTGGCCATCCGGGCGATATGGGGGTATCGGACCATCTCCGGTGAGGCGGCGTGCGTGCTGGCCGGAGTCGTGACGTGGGACCTGGACGCGATGCCTCTGGCGTCGGTCTATTACCGGCGTCGGGGCCTCGCGTCCGGGGAACCGGCAAGCCCAGCGCGCACCGAGGAGGAGCGGGAAGCCGCATTGCAAGTGTGGGAATCCCCGCTGGCGACACCAACTGCCGGTCGGTTGACGATTGAGGCTGTTCGTCTAGTGTTCCTCCAGTGGTTAGCGCGGCGTCACGGCGTCCTAACCTTCCGCATGACACAGGTACTCACGGCGCATGGCTGCTTCGGGGGTTACCTGTGTCGGATCGCCGGGAGGGAGCCCGACGCTCGCTGCCACCACTGCGACGACTGCCTCGATGAGACGGCTCAGCACACGTTGGAGATGTGCTCAGCCTGGGTGTCTCAACGTCGCGCTCTGCGCGACGTCATAGGGGGCGACCTCTCGCTGCCGGCCGTGGTCAAGGCCATGGCCGACAGTGAGACGTCGTGGGATGCGGTCTCCTCCTTCTGCGAAGCAGTGGTGCTCGAGAAGGAGTCGGTGGAACGGGCGAGGGAGGCTATTGCCGAACTCGCCATCCGCCGTAAGAGACCGGGTCGCCGGAGGGCGGCACACGATCGCCGCCGCGTTTCGCGGACGACTATTGTCCCCGCGTCTCGCGGCCAGTAGCAGTTGAGGAGGAGCACCGTGAGGTTTTAGTGGGTATTCGGACGGCCTATATCTGCCCGTCCGCGAGCCCCACATAACCCGCTCGAGTCCCCACTCAGGCCGGTATCCGTAACAGGGTAGGCAGAGGGTTAAGACACTCCGTTCCCCACTTTCTGCCGAATTCTGGAGGTATTGCGTGGTGAGTGGCAGAACTCAACGCCGCGCTTTGGCTCGACATCAGAGCGAAGAAATGGAAATGTAAATTTAAGTAAATATTTCATCTCCTCGAGTGGGGATCGAACCCATAACCAGTCGATTTACAGTCACACTTTGTGCCCCTGTGTCACGACTGAAACATCATACTACCTGGTTGAAATGTGTCCAAAAGAACATGAAGTGGCTAGGTCTAAAGATTGAAGACACATTGTCAACGAACTACTTAGCGCCACATGATAAGGATAGCAGACTTCCTGTATAGGGACAAGGCGAGGCCAAAGAACAAGATGAAGAGGCCAGTTGTGGCACAAGGGCACAAGTGGGTTACAATAAATGCGACTGCTTGTGAGTTCGACCCAAACTTGAGAAAATGAAATATTTATTTAAATTTATATTTTTTCTTCGCTCTGGTGTGGAGGCAAATGGGGAAAAAAATGTCTTATCACTAGATTCCCTCTGCCTACCCTGCTATGTGCGGTATGCGATGGGAAGCTGATTTATTTATTTTTTTAATATCATACTGTCAGTAAAGTTAAAGGAAAAAATATTTTTCCACTGATATCTTAAGTCGAAAGTGATTCAGGCAGTCAGCCTCATTTTAACTACGCTACGATGAAGTCAATTATATAATTGTGAATAAGTAAATCTATTTACAGAATAAAATATACGACTCTTTACTTATTCTCTCCTTTTATATAGTTACAATGTAAATGTATGAACTTGTTAGGTAAGATTTTTTTATACCCGACAAAAACTTTTCATTTCTGATGCCATTACTCAAACGTGTAGGTTCTCTCAAATGAGATTTCATAATTAACGTAAGCCAGGCCGACCCGTCAAGTGCATGTGAAAATTTAACGAGAGGAGCGAGGCTTTAGACCTATCTCAGTGTCATACCGTTGAAATATTGCGAAATCGCAGTAATTAATGCTGCCCAAGTATTGATGTCTAAATAAATGAAATATATATGTATGTATGATTTTCATAAGTGTGTCAAAGATAATTATATGTATAATAAATTTTTTTTAAATATTAATTAATGCTACTTCACGCTGTATCTTGAATATAGCAGAGTAGGCTGTGGCAATGTAGTGTCAAGTCACTCTGTTCCCCAGTTTCCGCTGAATTCTGGAGGTATTGTGAGTTAAGTGGCGAAACTCAACGCGTTTCCTCAGGGCAAAAAAAAAATAAAATGTTTCAATTCCTTGAGTGGAAATCGAACCCACAACCTGTAGCGCTTACAACCACATTTTGTGATCCTGCCCCACGACTGCCCTCAATTATTTATATTTATTAATGCTATTTATTGCTAAAACATTTTATATAAATTTTGAATAAGCACGCTGTATTGTTTTTATAATTGGAATATAATTTCTTATAATATATACTTAATTTTTCATTTCAATACAAAATTGATAATAATAAACACAAAAAAATATTGCTACTTTATAAGTCGCTACTAAATATTTTATAAGGCCTACAAAAAAAGAAAACAGATGCAGAGCGGAGCCTAATCAGCTATTTTTTTAATATTCACAGATGCAGTGGCTCAACCGCCCTCAAACAAGTTATGTTTAATATTAAAAGTATACGGTGTGTAGAAAAAAAAGTTCAATTTTGTTCTGCGTACTTTGTATGCTTTTTAATTTTTTTTCAGTTTCAGGCTGTATCACACATAACGCAGCGTAGGCAGAAAGAACCTACTGTTAGGAATATAACATTGTTAGGAATATATTATTAATTGTCAAGTGGTGAAACTTAACGTCGCACTTTTGCTTACATGAAAATAATTTATTTCTCTGTTTAACTAATTGTATAGGGATCAAACCCTCAATCTGCGCTTTTGCAGCCTTACATCATCCTGCTGCACCACAATGGCCTTCTCGTTAATAAATGTTATAGACTTAACTAAGAAATTAATTCTTTATTTATATGACAAACTATGCTGGCTGGATCAGTATTTTTTTCTGAGAAAATTAAAAGAAGAGAAAAACAGATAGTTTAAAGAGTTTAGATGTACACACACACACACACACATACACATACATAACGCAAGAAGCTGACTATTCCACCTATGAAAGTTTTAAAAATAAAAATTAATAATATATTATAAGTAGAAAAAAAAAATCTCGATTAAAAATTGATGAGAAATTCCTCCAGAGACCCGCTTCTATGGGGGACGAAGATTTTACACAGAAGCAAAAAGAATATTTTTTTCCTTGAGAGCAATTAGCAATACAGCTAAAAGAGCTATAAAATTCATGCAACATATTATAGTTTGATTATGCAAAGAAAGAACAAAAGAAATTTTTATTACGCTATATGTAAGAGCATAGAAATCTCTAGCCAGATTGTAAAAAATAGACCCTCAATAGAAAATATCTTGTATAACCCCTAGTTTTAAACTATTTTAATAATTAAATAAAAAAAATAAAGATTCTTTTTGAATACAACTTATAAAACAAGAATATTTTAACTTTACTTATCAAAAAGCAATCTCGGCACGAGTTAATGTTGATGTAGGGAGGTCAAATTTTGTATTTAAGTAGGAAAAATTTTGAAAAAAAAAAACCTATGTAAGGGACACCCCATTGTATAGAATATAGGAAAAACTAGATTAGGTAGGCTATCAAGTTCTAAAAATGTATGTAGTAATATACTTACGGCTGTCTTATGAATTTTAAAAGTGTTATACGATCAAAGGGTATGAAGAAGAGCGGGAAGGCGTCAACAAACAAATTAATATTCATAGTATATCACCTCTCAATATTCTATGTTGATTCAGCCAATATTATCCACTAGCTTTAGTGCATTACCGCATATACATACCTATACCTATAATTGGACAGGTATATTATACAGCATCTAAGTGTTTTGGATTACACGAAGCTTAAGCGTGCTATATAATTCTGGTAGTGACGTTCATATAGCTTGTATTTATATGTAAACTAATTAATACTGCAACGTGTAAAACATATACAGAGATTAAATGTTAATTAATTAGGTCATATAAAACATGGACAGGCGCGTCGTGGCGCAGGGGTGCAAGTGTGACTGTTAACGCGACAGGTTGTGGGTTCGATTCCCACTCGAGGAAATGAAATATTGAAGATTTTTTAACAGCGCAACTTCAAAGTTCTGCTTCAAGAATTCAGCGAAAAGTAGGGAACATAAGTGTCTTAACAGGGAACGGAGTGTCTTGAAGGATCCCAGGTTCCCCCTGATTAACCTGCTGTATTCCAGTGTGAAACAAAACAATTGTTAAGAGTTCAAATGTTAACGTAAAGGTACAAAATACTTGAAAACTACTTAGGTAGTGAAAACTTGACTCCTCATAGTTTACTCACTATACCTACATAATTTTAAATTGTTTCTCTTAGTACGACGTGCGGAGGTGAGGTGGTGTCAAACTTTGGAATGATTTTAGCAAGTTTGTTTTGTGATTATTTCCAATGCATAAATTCTCAATATTTCAATATTTTATGATTAAACCTAAAATATAAATTAAAATGAGGTCAGTCGTGGCGCATGGGTACAAAGTGTGACTGTAAAATCGACTGGTTGTGGGTTCGATTCCCACTCGAGGAAATGTAATATTTATTAACATTTTTATTTTCATTCCTTCGCTCTGGTGTCGAGGCAAAGCACGGCGTTGAGTTCCGCCACTCAACACGCAATGCCTCCAGAACTCGGCGGAAAGTATGGAACAGAGTGTCTTAACACTAGGTTTTCTCTGCCTACCCTGCTATGTGCGGGATACAGCGTGAAGCTGATATAAATTAAAATAAAGTCACGATTGTACGTGCATAGTAAAATATAGAAAAACTAAATTAATTTGATTCTGAAGTGCTTAGGACGTTTGCAATGATATAACTATAGCAATTTTATGAATTTTAAAAGTGTTATACGATCGAAAAGTATGAAGAACGGCAACAAGGCGTCAACAAATAAATTGATATTCAAAGTATATCTCAACATTCTATATTGATTCAGCCAATATTATCAACTAGTTTCATCCTACAGAGACATATTAGTGCATTATCGTATATACCTATATAGTTGTTATAGTTATATTATAGGAATATATATATATATGGTTAGACAGGCATATTTCATAGTATCTAAGTCTTTTGGATTACACGAAGCTTATGTATGCTATATATTTCTGTGTAGTGACGTTCATATAGCTTGTATTTGTATGTAAACTAATTGATACAGCAACTTGTAAAACATATACAAGGATTAAATGTTAATTAATTAGGTCATATAAAACATACCCACGCCTGATGTTACGTATTAAAAAAATTGTGATAATCCAGTAAGTTGTATATTAAATTATTGTTTGTTTTAGGATTCCGTACTTCAAAATGTAAAAACGGAACTCTTATAAGATCATTTTGCTGTCCGTCTGTAAGTCTATTAACGCCCGATATTAATAATCTATCTCCAACGTCAATCTTCGATTATTCCATATATCTATCCAATCTAGAGATTGGATAAATATATGGAACAATCGAAGATTGAAGTAGGAGATAGATTATTAATATTGGGCGTAAGACCATTTATCTCGTGATTGCGTGGATTTATAAAGCTATGAAAGGCTAAAACGATTGCTTACTTGGGCCCCTCCTCTCCCTTATAAGTCCCTCAAAAATAGATGAGTACCGAAAAAAATCTGTAAAAAACAAAGCATTACTCGGTGAAAAAGTCAAACAAACGGGAAAGAATTCAAAACGCGTTGAAACAAACGAAACAAACAATGAAAATTTTGCACGGTGTCAATGTCAATGAGCTGTCACATCTGTCATTTAAAATATTATTGATTTTAATAGATTAAAAATGGATTCCGTTTTGTTTGTTTAGTAATTAATTGACATTTCATTTATTTATCCTGTAATTATATGCACTAATAAGTGCGTTAAAATACTTAGCCTTAATTAGAATAAGAAAATATTTTATTATTTTTTTCATTTTTCTGTGCTTTCAGATTATCAATTAAGTTGATATTTGGTATCCTAAAATTGGAAAAGATTAAACTTTTTTTAGACTATATTTCACCTCTTTACATTTGGGCACAATTTTCCTTCTCCTTTGGCACTAAGTGAGAACTTACAATACAAATAAAGGAAAAAAATCTGAAAAGTAAAAAATATAGGTAGGTATTTCTTAGAAAAACAAACTAAACACTTACAAACTTACAAACTTATATTTGCACTTCATTTCATACAAAACAAATGCAAAAACAATGCACACTTAAATTTGTCAATTTTTATAAATTGTACTTCTAATTGGCCCAGAAAATCTTTAACCTTTCTGATCCGTCCAACTGGCACTTAAACGATTTTTTATTTCCATATGATTACAAAATGTAATTTAAAATTATTGTTTTGCACAATAGAATAAGAAAATTCATATTTAGCAGATTGAAATAACATAGTATAGAAATCATGTTATTTTACATTTGCTACTACCGGGTAAACTTTAAATGCTGAAGTTTGGCTTCAGCCCAATTTTTTGTGGGCCATGTCCTTCGCAAAGCGTTCAGCTATGTAAAGTATTGTATCTGAACACAATGCAGCAATAATTTATAAAAGCCTGGGATTTAAACAAACGATTTTCCTGTTTTATAAATAATTGTGAATAGACCTTTTAAACATTTGTTTCTACAAAATCATTTGCTATTTTGAATGAATGTTACACGTAAAAGTTATATTTTATAACTTTTAGTAATTTTGCTAACTTTTAATATTAATACTTAGCCTTATACAGAGAATGATTGAAGTAACCCACAAAATACTCTCTTGTTACATATAACGCTAATAAAACAAAAGATATCTCAGATGTAAGATTTAATTTACTGGTCGTGTTTTAGTTCTTGCCGTGTAAGCACATTTACCCGATTTCCCTCGTGTCACACATAATAAGAAAACCTAATTTTGTGTGTCTTGTCTTCGAGTGGCTCTACTACCTGTACATTGGTTACCTAGGTTGCTAGCTTAGGTTGAAGGTAACCAAGCACTGTGTTGCAGTCGTAGCAATTAAGCGTCGGCGTCTGTAGGTAAATATTAACACTGGTAATTGTATACTGAACGTCAGCTCCCTCGATGTTCGTTACAGTGCCCACTTGCAACCTGAATACAAATGAATCTATTAGCTGAAAGAGCCGAGATAGAGATAGGCTTCGATATCACGTCGCTTATCCACTGTATGTTGAAATTGTAACGTTTGAACAAATATCAAAACTGGTTATTAGGGAAATAATTGTTAAATTGAGTGCTTTTTCCTAAGTTTATTGTAGGATCATGTCCTGATCTGATGATCATAATATAATAGGGCTTATGCATATAGTTTTAAGCAATTGTATATAAAATTACGTAGACTTTGAAACAACCATGAAATGAGGCCAATTGTAGCGCAGAGTAACTGACCCTAAACGCGACAGGTTGTGGTTTCAATTTCCACCAGAGAAAATGAAACATTTAACTTTTTCATTTCTTCGCTCTGATGTTAAGAAGCGTGAGTTCCGCCACTCAACACGCAAAGAAAAAAATAGGGAACGGAGTGTCTTAACACTAGGTTCCCTCTACCTACTCTACTGTATCCCGCACACATAAAACGTGAAAAAGATTTTTGAAACATTTACAAAGTTAGCAGCACCTCATTTTGATTTCCGTCTCATTACGTGTTAAATCGGTATAAGGAAACTGTGGGCTCATTATGTAATACAATTTACTGTACGGAAACGGCGATGGCTGTTCGGACCCGACCCATACACAATTTGGTTCACAGTAAATTATTTTGAAAGTATAATTTATTTGTGGAACCCGTTCGACCCTCACAACTCAAAGGTTTTGCTGACTATGATCAAAAGATTACTGCTTATATTCCAATTACTTTGTTATGGAATACTTACAATAGATCAATATTTCTATAAATATCTTTTTGGGTTGCTGTTATATTTTTTTCTATGGCATTGTAAGCAGAGGGATAGTGTTACACATTGCGTGCCCCACTTTCCGCCAGATGAGGCATTGGGCGTTAAGTGGTGGAGCCTAACGCCGCGCTCAGTTTTGTTACCAGAGCGACGAAATGAAAATGTTAATATATAATTATTATCTATCAACATTTCCTTTAGAGGCCAGTCGTGGCGCAGCGGCACGAGGTGTGACTGTAAAACCGACTGGTTGTGGGTTCGATCCCCACTCGAGGAAATGAAATATTTACTTAAATTTATATTTCTATTTCTTCGCTCTGGTATCGAGGTTAAGCGCGGCGAGGTTATTTCCTTTAGAGGGAATCAAACCCACAATCGTCACGTTTAGAGTCACACGGTTTTGACACTGCGCCACGACGATCTCAAATGGTGTTATAATAATTATACTATTTTTATTACAATAGGAATATTTTCAGTACAAATATTTTTTAAATAATAAATGGTAATGTTGAACGTAATTTTTTTTAGTTGCAGCATTTTCAATACAAATGTCACAACATGGTTAGAAGTCTGCAGCAATGCGGTACCAAGTAGACAGGTGTTAAAAGCAAATGTCTCTTTGTTCCATGTTTTACTAGACCTTTATTTATATTGTTTCATGTGAATTGGAATAATTATTTATTTTATATAGAATGAAAAAATATATATTTAAATAGTATATAATATATAATAGAAAATATGCAGTAGAAAAATATTGGTGTAAGAAAAATATTTACTAATATTTTTGTATATTATTCTATATTATTTATAATCGTCATGAGGTCGTTGTAGCTTCGTAGCGGCAAGGAGCTGTAAACGCGACAATAGCGGATTTGAGTCCTACCAAAAAATATATAATATTCATTATAAAAGCAAGTCTTAGACATTTCTTTTTTTATATCTAAGTCTACAAGAAATATAAAGCCAAAATTATTTTTTTACTGAGAATGGTAAAATGTATATAAAGATATTTTTGGAATCAATTGAAATAAAAATGACCTTCTCGGTTGGACATTAAAGAATGTAAAGCGAAGGTGCTAAGGTTTTTGAAATAGGTCGAGGATCACTTTTTCATGCCACTAAAGCGGGTTGGTTACAAAAAATTCTTTCAAGCTTAGACGTTTTAAAATGTCGCATGTAATGTTTTAGTTTTTTCTATTCGACAACTAATTTTTATCTGTGTTCGTCGACTTCTTTTTGAAGGTTAATACATGAACTGAATAAAATGTGTTACTTGGAGCGCCGATGATGAATTTAAAATTAATATAAAATCTCTCTTTCTCCGTAAAAAAATAATAAATACCCTGTTCATAAGTCCGTTATTTTTTAGGGTCGATGCCAGTCTAAAAAATAACATTAAGAAGTAATTACTTAATTCACCGAATAAAAGCTAAAAAGGAAAGAACTTAAAATATCCAAATTGGCACCGACTTCAATAAATACTAAATATTACCATTTCTTCCTTTTTTTTTTTAAATTTATGTAATTAGATTTTACCAATAATTTTTTTTTTTTGTAACTTTTGTACACTCCTATGTTGCATGAGGTATCATCATCACCTTAAAAGGTAATGCATTTAGTAGTAATTTAGAATTAAAATATTAATATTTTTGTAAAATTAATGTAATTTACCACTGGTGAATCTAAATAAATAAATAAATAGTGAAAGAAAAAAATAAAAAGATATAAAAGAAACGAACAACAGCACAACTAATATCTTCCTATTAATACAGCATCACAGATAATTAATTACAACTGATCATAAGTCTGTATTATCTAATATTCAACAGACAAATAATATCACTACTATAGTGATGCAATACATCGAACAGCCATTTCCTTACGAGATACTTCCATTACCGGCTTACTGTCATGTTCATAATCCAAGACGTCAATACTAAATGCGTACATTAGCTCATTCCCTGAGTGTAAGCCTTTAAGTGTCAATTAGGATAAGTGTCTGCTTGAACACCTACACGCCGTCATCCAAGTAATGTTTTATTCAACCCAACACAGCTTGATATTTTAGTGATAGGTTATTTAGACTAATTACTGTTATATGTTCAGCTATAATTAGTATACTATAATAGATATAGATATATAGATATAAGAGATAGATATAAAATATGTATGTCATTATCATCCATGAATTATTTATTTATCTATTATCATTATCTAAACTACTCTGGCTTATAATATTTAGGATGTGTTTTTGTCTCTTTTAAACTAGCAAATGCAGAAAAAAATAAAACAACTCAATATTTATGGCAACAATTTAATAAATATTCCATCATCTACTAACTACTATTTTATTATTTCTAATATCTACATTATAGCCGTTTACTCATCTATGTTTAATATCTACACTCTATTTCTAGAAATATTTTGTCTATTGTAATCTATCTCTAATGAAACTAGGAATCTAAAATAATAATAAAATATGCAGGTTTTGTCGCATTCGTTAAATCTAATACAATATTTATGAAAACATAATATATTTGATATAATTTGGATCATATTCTTTTTATTTATTTAACTTTATCAAAAGATATAGTACGATTTTTCGTCATTCCTAGCAATATATTATCTGTGGACGCGGTTGTTGAATTTTGTAAGACATCTTCTTTGCTCTGTAAAGAATGGTAGTCGTTCATTTCCGCCCATGCCGGATCCGATTTGGCTATACGTTTTCTTTCTTTGACTTTAGTATACAATAAAACTGTAACCATGACAAAAAATACTATAAACCCTAAACAACATCCTACTATCAACCCTGTGCGTCTATTTAAAAATGAAGATATTTTGAAACCTTTGTTTGTTTTCATTTTTACAGTCGATGATTTTTTCATAGTATCAAAGGAAATACATTCACTTGCTGGAGAATGCGTAATCAGGGAGGCTGCAAAACTGCGACTCATCCTTAGTGTGATATTGGACTCCAAATCTGTTTCATTATATTCCCCTAATCTATCTTCTTCAAAATTTAATACAGGATTATCGTACATAGTTAGCACGCATACTATATAGTTCATGTTTAATTGGAGGTTACTTATAATTGTTGACATCGAACGTATATCGACATCTTTCAACTTCACCTGGAAGAAATTATTTAATAAAATATATAAATTAAACAGGAAAACGCTATAAATCCTTTTTTAATTTCACGAAAAAGCATATTTGACGCAATTATTAATACTATCATTGATGCAGCAATTGTCTTGTCGCACATTGCTGGCGTATTTTACTATACATTTTTAATGTTGTTTCCTTTTTGTTTATTTATTTATAGACTATAGGATAGCAAAAACACAATCTATCGAATATTTGTTTAACGAATATTTTCATAGGTATAGTTAAAAACTAAATATAACTAGTGAAGTATAGGATAAAAATCCATAGATTGACGTGACGGAGACAGAACAAAAGAATAATAAAAATCAAATGCAAAATATGAATATGAATACTTACATCCGATTCCATATTTTCACTATAGTATAGTATTCTTAAAGCTTTTATCGCGGTGCGGTTTCTTATTAGCCACGATACTAAAACAGAATTATCATTATGTTTGTCGACAGATAAATGAACTATTAGTGGAAAGTCGCATTTTTCTTTAGGATAATCGTCATTAAAGCAAATAACCGTGTACGGCTTTATAATTTTTGGATGATCCTGAATCCACGTCCACGTGTTATTCTTTTGGCAACGACAAACAATAACATTATCTGTAATTAAAAATATTTATTATATTGTTGCTAATTAACATACAAAAAATAATATTAAAAATCTTATATTCCATACCTTTAATTGATATGTTTTGTATATGACTCTCAATAGACGTAAGTAGCTCTAGTGGTATAGTTTGAAGCTTGTTGTGTTCTAAATCAATTTGGGTTATTTTGTTTAAGCTATTGAATGCAGTAGCTGAGAGATATTTAATATTGTTAAAAGATAAATTTAAAATTGCAAGTTCTTTCAAGTGTATCAAATGTTCATTTATAATATTTTGCAATTTGTTGTGAGAGAGGTCCAAAAGTTTTAAGTTACTTAAGTCTTCATCAAAAGATTCCATTGATTCTATATTGTTATTAGATAGACACAAAGCATTTAATTTAACGAGACCACGAAAGTTGCTTGTTTTGAGATGAGTAATTCTATTAGAACTTAGGTCCAAGTTTTCTAAAAAAGCTAATTTAGAGAATGGACTTATTGAAAACCTTCGAATTTTGTTAAATTTTAAATAAAGATGTTGTAAATTTGTAAAGAGATCGAAAGTAATGTCTTCTATGTTGGTTAAATTTGTAGAACATATGTGTAGCTCATAGAAGCTGGTTGTGAGTGTATTGTTAATGAATTTATCATTTCCATTCCAGTTGATAGCAGGATTTTTGCTAAGATCCATATTTATTAGTGAAATTCCTACTTTTCTATGAGACATGAAAAAATCAAAATATATAATGTTATTATGTGAGATATTGATATTCTGAATATTCGGAAAGATTTCGAAAATAAAAGCAGGTAAATTGTCTAGTCGATTATAGCTTATATCAAACATTAATAAATCATTAAATATAACCTTTTTACTACAAGAAATCGATTGTATTTCATTTTTGCGTAATATTAACGATTTTAATTTCATTAATTTTTCGAAACCACTTATTTCAATCTTTGGAATCAGGTTATCAGCGAAGTCTACTGATTTTACTGAATGTAAATTTTCAAATACATTATATGGCACATAATCTAAAAAGTTATTACTAATATTAAACTCTAGTATAGAGTTATGTGCGCTGAGCAAACTGTCCGCAACACTGCTTAAAATATTCTGTGCAATGTTCAATTTATGAAGATTTTTGTTGTTAACAAAACTGCCTTCTATGATTTTTTCAATATTACAGTGTTCAAGGAAAAGAATTTCTAAAAGTGGAAGGTTATAAAATGATTCTACGGGTAAATGATCTAAAATATTATATGACAATGATAAAAACTTTAAGCCTGGTATATCGAGACACAGCAAATCAGTAGATTTCAAAGAGTTATTTTTAAGAGAAAGATATTTAAGATTATTTAAGCCTACAAAAGTTCCGTTTTCGATGTTTTCTATTTCACAGTTATCTAATAATAAAGAACTTAATGGTAAGCCTTGTTGTAAAAGATTTCTATTTAGAATTTTCAGAGGATTAAAAGAAAGATTAATACTTCTTAATTTCTTTAAAGAATCAAAAGCCATATCAAAAATGAACACAATTTTATTATATGAAAGATCTAAGTCTTCCAATTCACTTAAACCAAAGAATGTATAACTTGTTATATTTTTAATTTTATTATTTTGTAAATTCAAGAATCGCGCTGAGCTTAAGCGTTGAAAAGAAAAATCGTTAATGATCAATATTTCATTATGACTCAACTCCAAACGATTGAGATAAGTCAGGTTATTAAATGTATTTTTTGCAATAAATTTCAAGTGGTTATTTTTTAAACTTAATTGGTGCAATCTTTTTTGAGGGCCCAATGCTCTTTCATTTATTGCTGTTATACGATTAAAATCCAAAAACAGCAATAGTAATTTTGAATTTAATTTAGGTAATACATTATTAATGTCAACCAATTCGTTGTTATTTAATGCAATATATTTTAAGCGTAACATATGTGCAAATGTTCCCGGTTCTATAAAATTAATTTTATTGTGATTTAAATATATATCTTCTAAGTTAATAGAATTAATGAAAACGGTTTTAGATATGCTTTGGAGCAAATTATTATTTAGTTTCAACTCTTTAAGATTTGCTAATGTAATAAGTGTATCATTACTTAATTCGCTAAAATTATTATTGTCTAATCTTAACTTCACTAAATTTCTGTTATTCGTCAAAATACTATGTGGCACTTGATTCAAATAGTTAAAATCTAATTGCAGCTCTTCTAAATTTTCTAAATCACTAAAGCTCTCACTGTTTATATTATTAATGCAATTTTTATCTAAATGTATCACGCTAATTTTGCTAGAATTGGAAAAAGAATCTATTGGCACTTCAAGAATATTATTATCACTTAAAAATACTTTAGTAAGAGATGACATATTACAAAGAAGACCGTGGATATGGTGCAAATGGTTATGACTTAAGTCTATGGATTCTAAATGCTTATTATTTTGAAAAAGATTTGTATGTAATATTTTTATTTTATTATGGCTCAAATCTAACGATTTTAAATTAACTAACGAATAAAATGCTCGAAGATGAATATTAGTAATAAAATTAAAATGAAATGACACAAATTTTAGGGACGGACTAAATTTAAGGCAGTCTTCTAAAATAAATTCAAAATTATTGGAGCTTAAATCAAGATATTCTAAGGATAAAAGATAAGAATTTTCAACAGTATCAAATGCAAAAATTTCATTCCAGGCTAATTTCAACGTTCTCAGATGCTTAAGGTTTGCTATAGACACTATAGGAAATGAAGTAAGGTTATTTTCGCTTAAATCTATTTCTGATAGACTCGGTTCTAGACTTGTAAATGCTGTATCTGATACACGTCGAATAATATTTCCTTTTAGATTTAATTTTGTTAATGGAAGTCCATAAAAACTATAGCTGGGAATTTCTTCAATATAGTTTGAAATTAGCTCTAGGGTCATTAGCTTTAGCATGCCCGCAAGTGCTTTTTGTGGTATAAACTTAATCTTGCTCGATAAAATACTTAACGTTTCAAGGCACTTTCTTAGTGGCATAAATGTTTCATCATCGATATTTTTTATGTTAGTTCGTGAAATGTGTATATGCTTAATGCAAGCGCCTTGTGGTATAAAATGTGGTCCCAAAGCATCTTCGCTGTCGTCGAGATCGTAAACAGAAAACGAATGCACTTTAGTTATACTTTTTAGTGCATTTTTAACATTTCTTATTGTTGTATCTTGGCAGTCAAGATATATAGCTGTAACATAAAAGTGCACCTATTAATATAAATGTGCTACTAAACAGAAAACAAACAAAAAATATCTCACCATCTTCAAATGAATAACATGAGCATTTATTATTCTGTATCAACTCGGAGCACTCCAGGGTATTTTGAGCTCGGTAAATTGGGGGTAAAAATAGTAGCAGGGAAAATAATTGGAAAACGCCATTTTCGTTCTTCTTTGTTTTCCAACAAAAAATCCTTTTCATAATTACATTATTATTGTAATTTATTTCATCACATGGCCGTGTTCATCGTTAGAATCTGAAACAAAAGCACTGAATGAATTATTTTTGTAACACATATCTTGCTTCCTATGTTTTATTATTTGTTTTAATTATGTTTGCTCAATTTAATAGTTTGGGTTAATAATAATTAAGTATATAATAATAAATATGTACTATTAAACAATATGCCACAAGAAATAATTTATTATTTCAGTGAAACTTAAACACTTTTTTCAGTATAAACGTAATATAAACACAAAAAATATTCTCTATATAAAATTGAACCAAGATGACAATAAATTTAAACAAAAACAAATTAATATTTATTTTCCAAATATTTATTTTCATTAAGTATTTTTGTGTACAGAGATTGCATCGGTCAATAAAAGACTACAAAAGATTTTACGTTTTTTTTATCATTAAACTCATACACACAAAACAATAAATATATAAATATGCTCACCCAAAAAAAAAGTACTGCAATTCACGCTCACTGCCAATTAAAAACAAAGTTATTTTTTAGTTGTTAGGGTTCATTTTTGTGACGCAACTTCCAAAGGACCGAAGTGCGCCTGTCCTTGAATTGTAAGGGTTCACCACACGTCACAAGCGAATTTTCAATCGCAATAAGTTCTTATCTAATACAAACTAGAGAATGCTGTATCGCGCAACGTAGAACGCCTGAGGTCATTAGAAAGCTCGACAGAAGACTGCCGCGGCGGCGCGCGCTGTGTAGGTCAACGCTGTTGTTGCGGCACCCCCGACCCACTATTATTATACTTTTATGACGAATCGGATTCTGCTAGTATAGCAATTTTTCGAACAAATGTGAAATACTTGTCTTGCGGTGCTACGGCATTGTGTACTTTTCTTGCACTAAACTTATACGTATATAAAATGCCGTAGGAAATATATAATGGAATAAATGTAATGAAATAAAACAGAAATATGATATGTACACATTGCTTTAATAACTAATCTATAATCTAGTGATAAAATATAATTTAGCATAAAATATATTAATATTAATTCGACGGAAAGTGGGAAGCAGAGTGTCTTAACACTAGGCTCCCTCTGCCTATCCTGCTAATGCTGGATTTGGCGATAAGCTGAATTTTTTTTTAAAATATATTTTATTTTTTATCTATATATGTATACAAAACATAAATATGTAAAATACCTTATGGTTTCTATATTTATCTCTCTTTTTCACTTAAAAAAATGAATAATTCTTTGCATTCACTCAAATTCTGACTTGGCTTTAAAATTCTTACTGACAGCAGCAATGACGCAACGAGTTGGAACGCCAACTAAGTGCTACTTGTCGGTTCGATTTATGCACAGATGACGTCAGTTTCAGAAATGATTGAAAATCTGTATTGCTAAATATCAAATTTTGAACAAAATTTAAAATACAAACATACATAGGGGAAATATGTCTCCAGTGTGTCTGTATTAAATAAGATGAAAAGAATACAAGAAATGAATGAATGAAAGAATACTGAAACTGGTCAAGTGTGATTCGGACCTGCTCACCGAAGTTTCCGTACCAATTCCTAGATATAGGTCATCGGAAAGTAAATTACTTAAAAATTTACTAACTTAGATTTGCGGCCACTTGTACTCGCTTTGTATAAAATAAACTATAAATATAATGATTTTTTTATAAGAAATACATGTATAAATTTTCAGATTTCATAGTTTTTCCTTTATTTAAATTGTTAGTTCTCAGTACGTGGCATAACTGTAGATCCCCGTGGATCTACACAGTTATACCTTAGAGGTTTTATTCCGCGGCAAATTTTATACAAAATGCAACAAAATCGATATATAAATACTCGTATCATTTCATTGCATTGACTTAAAAGCTTGGTTTTTTTTCTGTGCTACAAGGGACCATAGACATGAATATTTAATATTAATTTCATACCTACGAGTACGTGCTTGACACCTACGTGATCTTAAGACCAATGGTTTTGATATACAGGTAACAATGTGAATAAATATAAATTTAAGGGTTCCGTTTTTTCCTTATGAGGTACAGCACTCTAAACATATATACAAAAAAAATCTTCAATCTTCTTAAAAGAATTAAAATAGATAACCATAAAACAAGCATAAGGGTAGCACCATGATGCCTGACTAAAATAAAAGCGGAGGTTTATACAGCATCTACGCTATCACAGTTTTAGTTTGACGCTACATTCGTGCAACTTGCAAGCAGTAAATCCAAGCAAACGTTTCACCTACGCTTTTAGACACAAATCTAGGTCACAGAAACGCTAGCTATTCATTATCACCTGATAGATATTTCAGTATTACAGTTACCCTGTTTGGAATTTATTTTCGCGTTATTTGAAAGTGTCTTTAGAAGGGAAATTTAAAAGGGAATTATAAATAAATATTTTTATTTCTGTATAGAATCTAAACTGATAAGTTTATGTATTTAAAAAGCATACCACAACAATAGTTAATATAGCAAAATATATTTTTTTAAATATGCTCATTAATTATACTACACAATGCTTTCTATATGTTTCAAGGCGATTTGAACCGAACCGATTGTTAACCATAATAATTTATGTTAAATTAAGTAAAAACTCTTGACCGAAAGCGATCGATTCTATTAAGTAAGCTTTTTGTCTTTAAATTATAGATTTGTTAGGAATGCAATGTCTAAAATATTGCGGATAAACTATATTAGAATTTAGTTGGTAATTAAAAATTAAATAAGAACTAGACTAGCTTAGAGTAAATTTGGATTGACGTGAGATACAAAGTTGGATATTTTTCTTTATAATTAAGGTTTTAGGGTTGAATTTCATCTAAGTTCAATTTTGGTTCCATGTGTTCATTTGCTCAAGATGTGATATTATGCAAAATAAATACTGAGATAAAGAGTACTTGATATTACTTATTGAAGGAATTTATGCACACTTCCTGTCATATATCTTGTGGACTTAACTGAGCGGAGTGCAAAAGTTTTCCGTTATATCTAGGGGTATGCGCTTCTAGCATGGGCATCATTTCATTCTTGAAGACAAATATGTTTTCACGGCCAGAGACTATTAAATAATATTACATTTATAACATATAATTTCTGTTTATAATATAGGTAAAGATTTATGGGACAGTAAAATCACTTGTATTCTACAAGAATTATAAAAAATGTAAACTGTAGTAACGGGTTCATTGAAGAAAATTAATATTATGTTCTAAAACATAAGTGATGTTGCAGTCAAATTAATTAATTACACATTGACTTCGAGAGTGACGAGCAATATGAAGACAGTCTGCGAAGTTGCTTTTAACATATTTCAGCTTGATATTCCATATTTTTTTAGTAGTCTTATAAGGCGACCTCATTACTGAGCACTGGATATAGCATCTAGGTCAACAGGCTTACTTTTACAATGTCTGTTTATACAGCAATATTAATAAACCTCCTTAAAATTTTATTTAGCATCTGTGGAGTATGTATACATTAACAAATAGAGTAAAAAAAAAATATTGTAGTACAGCGCTAGACTTAAGTTAAACTATGAACGTTGACTGTGTTAGACTACAATTCAAAAGCTATAATGAATAGTCCATAGATTGACGAATAGACATAAATAGAAGAATAGGCATTTTTTTAGCTTCATGTTGTATCCCGGAGCAGCGGAGCTATGGCGCAACTTAACGCCGTGCTTTACTCCGAAACCAGAGCGAATAAATTATAACTTAAAATAATTAATTTCCTCGAGTGGGAATTGAACTCACAATCTGTTGCGTTTATAGTCACACGGTTGTGCCCTGCGTCACGACTGGCCTCCTGTGGCATTCTTTCTTATATAATTGTATTTTTCAATAGTTCACTATCAATACCGCCATAGCCCTATTATAGTTAGTTGTTCGAGTTGAGCTCCACACGAGTGAGCAAAAGTTGATATGTAAGCACTGTCACGGCCCCGGCATTAAAGCTGTACTACGTGACATAAATTTCCACGAAGAATTTGAGTATTAAGTGGGGTTTTATTTGTTATGACACGCGTTAAAGGGCCCCTTTCAGTCTTTGTCTATTTATGCTGGAATACGTTTTCGGATAATCCTTTTCAATTCGTCATCGAACACGAGCCGCTTCGATTAGGAAAATCCACCTACCGTAGACGTGATGGCGCATGTCGTTATGTATCATATACTCGGATGTGAATAAAACTTGGACATATGTATGAATGTAATTTTTAAATGAACAGGATAATAATATTTGTTATTTAATATTTTCATTTCTACGCTCTGGGTTCGACGCCAAGTGCGACGTTGAGTAAGTAGTAAATACAATACGCAACACCTTCGGAAATCATCTCGTTCGCGTCGTCCATTGTCATCAACCTACATGCCCTCCGGGGGTCATTATCCTTTTTACGTGACCTTTCTTCCAGTATTTTTAATACTGTGTTTTTGAAGGTCAACCAAGGTCTCCCCCTACCTCTCTTATAGCTCACTTTTCATTCATAATTCTCTTTTGGCAATCTTTCATCACTTATTCAATCGACGTGCCCAAACCAGCTGAGCACGATCTTCTTCATTCTCACCATGACATTCTCGCTAGTACCAAACTGTGTATCTCTTCAGCGCGGATTCCATCAGCAAAGTTGACTCCGCATTTCCTACGAAGAGATCGCATCTCTACAGCATTCATCTTTTTTTCATTCTTCTTCTTCTTCTGCTTTCATTCGTTACGCTGCCGTATAACACGGTCACTACCATCGTAGCTATGCTGACGTTTCGGCGTCACATTAATTCAACTAAGCCACCATTAACTCTGTTACCGGTAGCAATACGCCTTTTCGCATTCACGTCTTATGTTCCATCTCTACTAAACTTACTTCCTAAATATACTACTTCTAATATCCTATAACCGCTCTGGCTAGGAATCGCAATATCGGACGATTTTGGCAAAATCGATATTTTCGATACTGACTCTAGAGAAATCCCGGTATACCAATTTTCTCGGGACTAGACAAAATTAATAGTTATTTAAAGCTTCTTTTTGTTTGTAGAGTGACACTATGTGGGAGTCAGTGGCTTTTTACACCACTAACTGTTTGTAGGATAAGACAAAGTATTTTAATATCGAAAATACTATTTCCAAATTGTTAATACAGTATATACAAGTATATAAATAAATATAGCTATTTACTGCTGGCTGACTTCGCGCCACTCGTGCAGTGCTGTCTCTGCCTGGACTACGGACACGGTAGGTGGTTTTGTAAAGAAACCACCTCCAGATGCAGCCACTGTGGGGGTCTCAGCATGAAGGCCGAGTGCGAGGACTGGCTCAGCAGTGCTCCATCATCGTCCTTTCATCGAACACATCGCTTTCAGTACGGATTGCCCGGTCAAAGACAAATGCATCCCATTGCTACATTTGCTACTTGCTAGAGCCAGCATGGCCTACTGCGGGTGAAGCCTCACTTGAATCCAATAGCGCCAGATGTTACTGGTCGACCTGAAAATTAAAGTAAACATTCAAAACACAAAGATTTACATTAATAAAATAATTAAAAATGTTGCTAAGAAATTAATAATTACATTTGACAAAGCCTATATCTTAATTAGAGAATTCCCTAAAAATCATATAAATTAAAACCTTACAGATATACAAAATTTCTGATCACGTCAGAGGGACGAGTAATAAAGCATTAAAGCTTTATATTTAAAAAAAACTTACTGGCGGAAGACTGGACGAACTGCCTCGATCGTTTTCTGGCCGGCGGAGAGTGTACCAGCCGGGACTCTCCAATTCTATTTGAGGCTTTCTGCTCCTCCTCGATGCGAACTCCTCAGATGCGAACGCCTTTCCGGTTCCCGCACCGTTAGACAAGTGAGAATACAGCCAGCAACTAAAAAGAGAAAGCTCTCTCTGATCCTACACTTGCTGAAATATTTATTCATGTGCTTCTAGACTATACTAAGATATTTTTCTCTATCGAGCTCTTTCTCTATTTTCGTATAGAGCCATTTTTATTATAAGGGCAAACAGAAGTCTCTGGTCTGATGTGGATAAATTACTTTGATCTACGTTTGCTTTTCAACCACTTCAATCATTTTTCGATACTAAGGGCAAACATAATTTGTCTTAATAGGAAGAAATCGATCCGATCCGCACAACGTTGACTCTGTTCATTTCAGTATAATCTGGCTTAAAAAGTAATGAAACTGTTCATTTGCTGAATGATTTTTTTTAAATATTGTCTTTTAATATTTATTTAATTATAATATTTAGTGTAAATAATTTAAAGTCGACTCAACCAACCTTGTTTCTTATATTTTTGTTTCAAAGAGGTCACAAAAAACTTTATCACATTGCATAGTCTATAATTTTTTTTAACATTATAAAAAATCCCGTATTTTTTTTAATCTCGTCACCTGACTATATTATATACAATTTTTGTATATCTTAAAGAAGCTACCGCCATGGTTGCTCAACCCGTGATCTTCTGGTTTACCTAATCCACCGCTGGGTTGCGGCTATGTAAAGCAAGGAATAGGGCCTGGCGGTTAGTTTGGACATGGCTAAGGCCTTCGATAGAGCGTGGCATGATGCCCCATGCCACGCTCTATCAAAGGCCTTAGCCATGTCCAAACTAACCGCTAGGCTTCCATTCTACGGGCTTCTCAAGAATTTATGCTAGTGAATCGGCCTCTTTCTCACTGGGCGCAGCATCAACGTCGCAGTCGAAGATTTTTGCTCGGAAGAAGATTCTAGCATTTTTTGCTATGCAGATGACGCTGCTTACTCTGGCGGCACAAGTCTTTCTCAGGAAAACGTCAAACAGTGTCGAAATAAACTTGTATCTTCTGTTGAGGCATCTCTCGAGAATGTCTCCTCATGGGGGTGAAATGAACTTGGTTCTATTCAACCCCCTGAAGACACAAGTTCGCGCATTAACCACTAAAAAACCATTTGTCGTATCGCTAGTCTTTCAAAACACTCGCCTTATAGCCTCGTCCAGTATCTGCATATTGAGTTTTAATATTTCGAGTGACTGTCAGTATCGCGACCATCTGAAAAGCAGAGCGAAATTACGAAATTAGGTACTTCACGCCAAAACACCGTTTGGCCCTATATAGGGCCCAAGTTCGGCCTTATATAGAGTACTGTTCCTATCTCTGGGCTGATGCACCCCAGTATCAGCTTGACCTATTTGATCGCATACAACATAGAGCCGTTCGAAGCATTGTAGACCCAATGATCTGTGAACGGCATGACATTTTGGCTTTGTGTAGAGACGTCTCCTCACTGTGGGTTTTCTTTTTATCATGGTTACTGTTCTGAAGAACTGTTTGACCTGCCGCTGTTCCTGCCCCCGAATTTTCTAACCGCACACTTCGTCACAAGCTTAAATATCATCCACACCACCTGGATACGTGGCACTCTACTATTGTGCGGTTTCGTAAGAACTGTGGTCGAAGGTCGAAATTATATGGATACCTTCAAAAAGTGCGTCTATCTCCATTTTAAAGGCCGACAACGCACCTGTGGTGTTACATGGGGTCATGGGCAGCGGTGATCACTTACCATCAGGTGACCCGAACGCTAGTTTGCCTTGTCTTTTCCATAAAAATCCATACTAAGGTGGAACTAAACGTGGACTAAATAAGTAAAAACAGTTGTGTTTCTATTGTAGAAAAATTAAAAAATCTTTTATAACAATGTTTACATACTATTTGTGTTCGATAGTTCCAAAGTTATATAAACGTCGATTTCTATTGAAACCGATATGTTGATTGCTCTGTGGTTTGTTGAATCGATTTCATTCTCTTTTTATATGGATGTGAGTTTGTTACGAATGTTGTTATTGTAAACCAATTTGTATTTTAACAGATATAAAAAGAAACATTTTTTACAATCTTCCTTCCATTTCATGTTCTAGCACTGCTAGATCAAACAAATACAATATGTATTTGTTTGATTGTGTTTATGTGACCATTTAGTTAAATTAGAGTCACTGCTATGGATTAAATTTATTTAAACAGGATGAATGATGGGGTAAAAATGTAAGAAAATAGCATATTTTAATTACAGTAAAAAAATCTCAAGTTAAATTTAGAGCTTAAATTTAATATCGAGCGAACACAAAACTCGGCACCCTTATAGATCTTCCATTTTTATGTCGGTGAAGACGAGACTTGGCTCTCACTTTTCACATTTATGTTTTTGATGAGATTGTTTTTATTGGTGTAGAATTTTTTTTCTGTAAACATATTTGTAAAAAAACAGTTCAGGATAATATTACCAATATGAATCTATATTTAAAAAAAAATACTTTAAGTTTTTTTTTTTCATTTTAAAATATCAATTAGCTAAATTGGCAATCTAAAAGCGGAAAAAAAAATAAGAAAAATTAGATTCTTAATCGGCATAAATAATCCATTACATTAGTAGATACAAAAATACAATATTTGTTCATTTTAAGCGCGAGCGAAAGCCAACAGCGCCGTGAATTAGACGAAATATCAGTGGATGAAAATGATTTCGTTCTGTCGGACTGCATTGATTCATCACATTAAAACTTGTCAGATGATCTAGAGGCTTCTGCTGCTGCTGCTTTAATTTTCATTCTTCGGAAGATGACGTTCATTTGTCTCATTTTGTAGCTTAATTAATTCAAAGACAAAGGGAACTGACTATTTATACTCGACGAAAAAATGTATCGGATCGCTAGAAAAATGTGTCAAATACAGCTGCGCCAGAAAAACCAGACTTTAGTCATATTTTACAGCATTCTGGACATTTCTGCTGCAGAAATGTACAATATCTGCTTTCTTACTATTAACATGCATTTAACAATGTCTAAAATTTATAAAAAAAATTGAGAAAAATACACGACGCCATAGCCTTCACATGATCTTTTGAGTATTATTGGCCGTATCTTAAGCAATGATTAGACTGTGGAAACCAGACAACCAAGCTATGAACCTCAAAAATTTGTAACAATGAACAATTACTACACGTGTTTCAAACAGAAACGTCGCAAAATCCATTGTGGCATCCATAAGTCATATGCCGGTTTACTTGCATTTTTCAAAACCGACCTGCAACCATTTGCTGCTAAAAAGTGTATTAATGAAAATTAAGAGACTTTTTATTATTATGATTTTATTTTTTTTCTAATAAACACATCTAAAAAAGGAAAGTTAATATACTAGTTAATAACGAATAAAATCATTCATATTTTAAATGGCAGATGAGACAGCTGATTGACATTGACACTTTCTTTAATGATTTTAGCATTTTTTGCTTCACTCATTTCGTTCGTTTCAATGTGTTTTGTGTGTTTTCTTGTTTGTTTCCTACTTTGTACGACCCTTGCTGCCCCAGTGAATAACGACTTTTTTGGATTTAACGATCTCCACGCTATGAATGGATCGCTGTGTGAATTGTGCGATAGCCTCACTTTTATCAAATCTCTAATAACTCAGTTCTCATATTATCAAATAGATAATATGAGAGCTGCGATAGAATTTTCAGGGAGGGAATGATGTACCTGAATCTATGAAATCATACCATTTTCATATCTTTACAATCTATGCCGATGAATGTATGAAATCGTTTCCGTCTTCTTTAGATAAAAATTATGGATATCGACCAGTTTAGTGGAACCAGTATTTGATATTTGCTATTTAGAGCAAAATAAACTGACTTCGAAGCTAGTTCAAAGATATCTAGCAATTTATAAATTAAATTAAAAAAACATAACGGTCACGGTAAAAAAAATGCAATAACTTGCGCTTAAGCTCGAAACAATTACCTTAATAAATGCAGATATTTTCATTTATTTTATGTACGTTTCAATCTTTCTTTGAACAAAATGGCAGAAAAATGAAAAAATCATGTTTCTTTTTTCACGTTCAAGCTCTGGCAGATATACCTATTAATTGTGCTTATCATTGTCATACTAGTATCTACTGGTATGACAATGATAAACTCAACAGTGTATAAAAATCAGTAATAATGTCGACAATTGGCTTAAAATGACTTTAAGAGAATGTTGTATTTAATTAAGGTTTCTATTGGCATCCTCAAAATATTTTCGTTAATAGATATTTTTATTACATAAATTTGACACTGTTATAACTTTTATAACCCCGTTCTTAGGCCTCCTTTACACTAAAGGGTCCTACACGCACAAGATTTTAACTCTTTGGTCATGTGCCCAGTTATATATAATTCATTCAAAGATAAAATATCGCCAATTTAACACAGACACAGAAAAATATGTTACTGCACTAATCTATAGTTTATATTGTAAGAAACAAGGATAGACAAAAAAACAATAAGAAATAAAATCTATATAGATATAAAAAAAGTTATTAGAACAAAAAGTATATATTTTTAGTTTCAATCTGTAGCAGGGAAGGCAGAGGAACCTAGTGTGAAGACACTTCGTTCTTATTAAGACACTTCCGTTCTTCACTTTCCACCGAATTCCGGACGCATTGCGTGTAGAGTGGCGTTGTTTAATGTCGCGCTTTATCTTATTACCAGAACGAGGAAATGCAATAATAAGTATTTTATTTCCTCGAGTGGTAATCGAACCCGTAATCGCACGCTGACCAGCAGTGGCGCAGGGGTATACCCCTGCGCCACTGCTGGTCGCAATTTTTATTAAGACCAATTATATTTTTTACAAAACCAAGACATTTATCTGATTGTAGGTACATATGTATTCTCGCTTTAGTTAAGTCATGTTAAAGTTGTAGTTTTGCGAGGCGATTGTGGCTCGTGGAGCGGGTTTGTTTTGTCGGCAACAATCTGTAACCATGAAATGAGTTTTACTTTATTCATTAACACATACATTGGTGTTGCTGTGAAGGCTTTTTGCAACTGTAAGTTTTACTAGTGTAAAATTACTTGCAGAGTTACTGTCAAGATTGGATGTAGTTATTATTATTTATTAGAATATATTTATTTGAGGACTGTAAACGTGAGGGTGTGGGTTCGATTGCCACATGAGGGGATGATTTTTTCTCAGATGATTTTGACTCAGAATCCGCAATTCTACGGGGGAAGTACAATTTATAAAAGTTGACAAATTTGTATGATAAAGATGTATAGTAAGTTCTCATTTACCGCCAAATTTGATAACTATAGGTCCAAGGAAAGTGCCATATAGGTTTTGATTACGCGGCGAATTTAATATAAAATGCAGTAAATTCGATGCATAAATGATCTTTTCTTTTGATTACGTTGATCTAGAAGCTTGATTTTTTCTGTGCTTTAAGAGAACATAGACTTAAATATTTGCTATTAATTTCAGCCTAATACCTCTACGCAGCTCTAGATATCGGATATAAGGGTTCCATTTTTACCTTTTGAGTGACTGAAACCTAAAAATAAAAAAAAATCTATGAATACCAATATATACAGCACTAAACTCCGACGAATATACCTTAATAAATAATAATGTATATTGTAGAAATTTACTAAAATCTTCTATAAATATATATCCAATAGTAAACAGGTTTAAGATATGTTAACGCTCATTTCCTAGTCAAACCACGAGAGAGAGATGTAATTTAGCTAAAGATGACTGTGGACCTCTTCTTCAGTGTGGTTCGTCTAGTCCGACATCGAAGGTATCTCGCGCCGCAAAATGAGCTAACTTTACTCATTAATACTCACGTTATTGCCGTTAACATCGTCCTCGGAATGTGTATCCACTTAAAGTCTGATAATGGCCACTTGCATAATGGAATCTTGCAACTTGTACGACCACAGGAAATTTATTAAGATCTTTTAGTTAAATTAACACATTTATGGCAATAACATAGAGGCCAGTCGTGGCGCAGCGGCAGGAAATGTGACTGTGAAACCGACTGGTTGTGGGTTCGATCCCCATTCGAGGAGATGAAATATTTACTTAAATTTGTATTTTCATTTCTTCGCTCTGGTGTCGAGGTTAAGCGCGGCGTTGAGTTCTGCCACACGCAATGCCTCCAGAATTCGGCAGAAAGTGGGGAACGGAGTGTCTTAACACTAGGTTCCCCCTGTCTACTCTGCTGTGTGCGGCATACAGCGTGAAGCTATTTATTTATGGCAGTTACAAAGAAAATAAAATAAAATTTCTGTATTTTTGCTTAACATTTTTTTGTTAAATCGCGTGGAGGTATATAGAGCTGAAGTTTATAGCAAATATATCGGTCCGTTGGAGCACGGAAAAAATTAAATTTCTAAGTCAACAAAATCAAAATTTCCGAGCATTTATGCATCGTTTTTGATGGGTAATCAAAACCTACTGGATATTTCTAACTAGAAAATTTGGGACCAAGTGAGAACTTACAATACAAATAATACTAAAATTGATACGACACCTTCGGCGGCCGATCCAAACTTGCATTTGAACAGTTTTATTTGAAGCGTCACGCTGTATCACACATATAACAGGAAATTCGTTTTAGTTTGCTTTGCTCTCCAATTTACGAATTACGCCGCCCATTTTAAGAATTAAGTGGCGGAACTCAATGGCTTTGGTCATGTTACCAGATCGAGTTAATGAAAATAATTCATTTCTCTGAGTGGGAATCGAACCCACAACCATCATACTTATAGACAGACGCTGTGCTGCTGCGCCATAGCACAGTTATATTGTAATAAATAATTTTTATTTCATGTATATTTTTTTTTCTGAGGAAAAACAAAGAATAAACTATTTAAAGTCGCTTTTGTTGTAGAATGAACAAAGACAACCGTCCTTAACACCTCATTGTAGATTAGACGCGAATTAAACTATAAGAAAACTAGTTTATTTAGTTAAATAGCAGTTAAAACATACCTAAAAACTAAAATTAAACCAGCTTCATGCTGTAATCTGCACACAGCACGGTCGGCGGAGGGAACCTAGTGTTAAGACACTCCATCCCCCATTTTGTTGAGTTTGTATTGAGTGATGGAACTGTACTGTTAAGTAATATTTTTTTACACTTTAATCCTACAGCAATCATGACTATGGACATTGACAGATGATCATAGTTAAAGAGCTTCATCTGGGGTTTTAAGGTAAAAAAAATGGGCTCTTATAAGAACAAAAGGTTTCTTGTACAAATAGCAGTGATGAGTTCTGGCCATGTCAAAATGGTTGGATAGAAACTCTATTCTGGAGCTAGGTGGCGTTAGTTAAACGCTAAAAATGATTTATAGCTATTTTTTCCTACTATGCGGAATGCAGGTTCAGGCTGTATTCCGCATAGTAGGGTTAGCCTATTGTTAAGACACTCTGAATTTGCAAGGCATTGCGTGTTGACTAGCGGAACTCAACGCCACCCTTTTCTTTGACACCAAAGCAAAGAATAAAAATATGTATCAAATATTTAGTTTCGAGTCGAAATCGAACCCACAACCTGTCGCGTTTACAGCCTGGCCTGTAATTAGTATTTGATTTTGTTAAAATTTTATGACAATATGATTTTTTGTCATACTTACTTGTGATAATAACCTTATAATGCTACCTTGCAGTTTAAACTGGGATTTAAATTTGCGGTTCTTAAAAGCATTTCGGTAGCCATTCTCGCTCTATTCAAACTTCGCTGTGTGCCATATCTATCTGCAAATTTCAGTTGCAGTTAGTTACTTGTGATATATAACACTTTAGATTAAAATTTGTAAAACACACAGTTTAGATTAAAATAAAACGTTGAGTAAAATATTTATTTTAGTCTCAATATTTTTTTTATATTTCACCATGACAATTTAAAGATAACATTTTTTTATCAGCTTCACACTGTATCTCGCACACAGCAGGGTAGGCAGAGGGAACCTAGTGTTAAGACACTCCGTTCCCCACTTTCTGCCGGACTCTGGAGGTATTGCGTGTTGAGTGGCGAAGACAACTCGAAAGAAGACTCGACACCAGAGCGAAGAAATGGAAATATAAATTTAATTCAATATTTCATCTCCTCGAGTGGGGATCGAACCCACAACCAGTCGGTTTTACAGTCACACTTTGTGCTACTGCACCAATGTGTTTGTGTACACTCAAGATTGCGTGAATGTATCAAGCTGAAATTAATATCAAATATTCAGATTTACGGTCGCTTTTAGTACAGAAAAAATGAAGCTTCTAAATCGTTGGAATCAAAAGATACAACAAGTATTTATGCATAGTTTTAACTGCATTTTTTAATGAATTTCCCGTGGACCTACAGTTACGAAATTTCACGAAGTAAGAACTTATAAAACAAATAAAAATATTGTACAATATTTTATTTAAATAATAAAAATAAACTTTTCAAATTTCCGTAAACAAACGGTTACAAGATATTTCATTGTTGTTGCACTTGTTATTTATTTTTTGCTAGTGTATGGCACTGGATTGTACGAACTAAATCTGCCTGAAAATTTTACTGCAGTGTAGCCTGGAGCTTTGGTAGTTTAGTTTCTGAGTATTCATTGACTTTTTACAACCACGTCAGTGACAAAAACTATAAAACCTTGGATTTTTAATATTGAAAGAGTTCCTTATTTGGAAAGTTTCTTATTAGTTTAATTTTATCGTGTATCAGTAAAATTTGCTATGATTTTAATGAATGAATAAACTTTATAAATTTATTGGATTACGTAAATAAATTTATAGGTAAATAGAACCTAACGTAGAATTTTGGGAGCTTCCATATCTATTTATAGCCTACATAAACGTTTTTTTTTGTGCCGTGTGATCACGGCCTAGAATAGGATCATCCTGGTACTGGTGGTGTCGTAAGAGGCGACTACAGTATGGCACGCATGGGCAGATTCGACCGGATCATTACCACCCGCGGCATTTAAAACCAGCGTGAAGTAGTGGCTTTATGTCACTGCGTTTCGCATCAGGTATCATCATTCAGGTCATTCTTAAAGGCAGGCAACGCACCGGTAGCTCCTCTGGTGTTGCACGGGGCCGTGGGCGGCGGTAATCACTTACCATCAGGTGATCCGAACGCTCGTTTGCCTTGTCCTTTTCATAAAAAAAAATCACGCTGTCCTGCATAAAGCAGGGTAAGCAGAGGGAGCCTAGTGTTCTGAGAGTCCTCTCCCCACTGTCCGCGGAATTCTGGAGGCATTGCGTGTTTAGTGGCGAAATTCAACGCCACGCCTTACCTCGATGCCAAAATGAAGAAATGAAATGAGTAAATACTTAATTTCCTCAAGTATATTAGAGTAAACATTTCATAAATCAAATATAATATAAATCGAACCCACAACCTGTCACGCTTACCGTCACATGCTTATGCCCCTGTGCCACGACTGGCCTCAAAAAAAAAACTATAAAAAAAAATACATATTTAAAAATATATATACATATATAGTAACGTTAATATTATTTTACATTAGGTGTGTTATAAAAGAATTTTCAATTTCGAGCACCTATCGATATTTTAAAATTCTCGTCTGAAATCCAGTCTGCTTTAGTCCATATGTCTCATGAATTATTCAAGTACGGCGGCGGCTTGTTCCGCCCGCCGACGTACATACTGGTATATGTTATGTCGGTCTCACTCACCAGGGACAACAGGAGTGAGCTGCCTATCTATACTTATTTAATAAACTAATTTACTAAACAGATTTGGAGAACGGTGTTAGCTTGTTACAGCTAAAAATACTCACCTATAAAATATTATAATAAAAAAATAATTAATCTAAAATGTTAAATTAGCTTCACGCTGTAATCCCGCACACAGCAGGGTAGGCAGAGGGAACCTAGTGTTGAGACACTCCGTTCCCCACTTTCTGCCGAATTCTGGAGGCATTGCGTGTTGAGTGGCAGAACTCAACGCCGCGCTTAACCTCGACACCAGAGCGAAGAATTGGAAATATAAATTTAAGTAAATATTTCATCTCCTCGAGTGGGGATCGAACCCACAACCAGTCGGTTTTGCAGTCACACCTCGTGCCGCTGCGCCACGACCGGCCTCATTTTTTGTTTTTTTTTTTAAATGTTAAAATATTAAAAATTGGATATCAGGTAGGCTCTATGTGAACTAAACTATAATTTATTTTTCAGCTTCACGCTGCATGCCACATATAGCAGGGTAGGCAGGAGCCTAGTGCTAAGACACTCCGATCCTTACTTTCCGCTGACTCTCCGCCGCTCTTTGCCTCGACACCAGAGCGGAGGAACTGAACATATTAAATATTTCATTTCCTCGAGCGAGAATCGAATCCACAAGCGTGTTTCCAGTCACACTGCTTGTGCCCCTGCGCCACGTCTGGCCTAAAATATGAATCATAATTTATAATTATCAATTTCACGCTGCACACAGTAAAGTAGGCAAAGGGAACCTAATGGGGAACGCTTTGTTCACCCATTAATATAATTTATATTTATAAATTTCAAAAAATAATCAAATGAATAACCTTAAACATAATTTCAAAATGTTTGAAATACACATTCAAAGAACGAAACTGCCAAATATTCCTCTGGTACATTCACTACAGGCACCTTTGATTAGTTCTATTGGGTGATATAAAAGAAAACGTTGGATTTAATTTGTTCATTTAAAACAACTGAGGCTCGAACTACGGTGACAAGAACCGAGCACTCTTAGGGAATTCATTTGCCAGGAATATTTCAATGAATAGAATTGAAACGAGGTAGGCGACAAAATGCGGGCGATCAATCAGACGCTTTGATGTTAGCTTCCTTCTTATCACACTATTTGGAAGGGTTTTGATTATTGAAGTGTAAAAAGAATTGATAACATAAAATTCATATAATTCAAAAGGATGAATTATGAAATCTTTTGATTTGTTATAGAATCGCCTATTTTAGTCTATATTAGTTTAGTTATAGAATGTATTAAAAAATTGGGTAAAACGTATCCTAAAGTATTTTAGTATAGAAAAGTACTCAAATATATACAAAGAGACAAATTAAAATAGGTTCTCTTAATTTGAAATGTTAAACTTTACACTTAGGTATAATTTAAATGTTTTATTCATTTTGAATGTTAAATACACAGCTAACTGATGACCATGTATTTTATTATTATTTTTCATGTTCACGATGTATAACGCAAGCAACAGGTAAGACTGAGGGAACCTAGTGTTAAGACACTCTTTTGCCCATTTTCCGCCAAATTCTGAAGGCATTGCGTGTTGAGTGACGGAACTTACCGCCGTGCTTTGAATCGACGCCAGAACGAAGACATTAAAATATTAAATATTTTATTTCTACAAGTGGTAATCAAACCCACAACCTGTCCTGTTTTCAGTCACACTTTATGCCCCTGCGCCACGATTGGCCTCATTATTTATTTTGTTTATTATAAATTTATATTTGAAGTTTAAATTTGACAATTTAACAGAATAATTAATAATTAATATTTCATAGGAACTTTTGAATAACGTTCGTAGCACGATAAACGTATTTGGTAGTTAGCACGAGGCCCGGGCCGGTCTTTATAAATGAAAACTTTGCCAAGGATCGTTAAAAACCTACTCATACATTGAATAGAGTGTCAAGTGACCTTTTTAAAAATTATATATTAGTAAACAATAAGATTATTTTTTTTCTTTCAAAATGATATTTTTATATACTGTAATTTTATTTTACCTTAAGAAAACCTAAAAAATATTAGGCCAGTCGTGGCGCAGGGGCACAAAGTGTGACTGTAAAATCGACAGGTTGTGGGTTCGATCCCTATCCGAGGAAATGAAATATTTATTTACATTTATATTTTCATTTCTTCGCTCCAGAGCGAAGAAAAGCGAAGAAAACTCAACACGTAATGCGTCCAGAACTTGGCGGAAAGTGGGGAACGGAGTATCTTAACACTAGGTTCCCTCTGCCTACGCTGCTGTGCGCGGAATACAGCGTGCAGCTGATTTTGATTATTTTACCTTCAAGAACATGTTATTAAATCGTTATCGGCGGGTCACAACGGATTTTTTAATTTTTAATTTCTAAGAAACTAATCGAATTCCGTAGGTATATCATTACTGCCAATATGTGCAATTTATAATAAAAATAAATGCTAAAACTTTTAGTTGCGGCGTGAGTGCCGAGTAAATAAGCCGTGAGTGAATGTTTTGTTTCCGTCAATATTTTTTTTCTCTCCCGTCAAACTTAATTGCAGATTATCAAATATAATATATTTATATATATATATATATATAAATAATGTCACGCACATGGACAATTCACCCCGGTATCCCCCGGACATGGATTTAGGTTTTAAAATTTATAATATTGTTTTAACAAATAACAAATTTAGTATCAATGCCTATTTATGAAAAGTATATTATAATGCTTGTACTATTGTTGCAAAGACTTTCTTTATGTCTCAATTTAAGGAGAGAATCAGTTGAAAAGCAAAAGGGGCTGAAAATAAAATGAAATACTAACTACTTTTGAAGAATACTGGATTCAGTGCCAGGAATGCAAAGAACGCACATGGAGTTCCGTTTTAATAGATGAATCGGATCCTTATTATAATTCTACAAAAGGATTGAGTCACAATTATACTATGTCCGGGGTTACCCACCATGTCTTGTGACGCCAAAAAATAAAATAAGATCAAATAATTCTTACTGTATTTCGTGAAAAAATGTGATTACTAATTTTAAATGAGTTTAATCACTTACGTTCAGGTGACCCGTACATTTCGTTTGCCTTGTCTTTTTCCATAAAAATAATAGTAATATTATTAAAGAAATTAAAGTAATATGATTTTAATTTACAATTTAAATTTGTTTTTAATTTATTCAAGTGTCCGGTGCTACCCGATCCTCCCCTATGAGCTTAATGTTGATATAGATTAATAATTTTGGGAGTTCGAAAGTGGATTTAAAGAAGCGGAGGTAAAACTTTTACCTCAAATAGATTAATTTAAAAATATATTTACCCAGCAATTTGTTCCATAAAATTACTTATAATTATTCTTTAGTAACAAAATTAAATATTTTTTGGATCGTGAATATTTTTTATAAAAGGCCGTAAACGGAAAGTGCAGAATGATTAATGTCACCACGATCCCTATATAGATATATTCCATAAAATAAAGAGTTAAATATATGAAAATAACAAAAATGTTATTTATTAAAAACAATATGTTTCTAATTATATTCGATGTATTAATATTCTACATAATTTGTCGAACTGGTCATCGAAATTCTGTTTATTAAACAACAGATAGATACTACATTCAATTATATTATAATTGATATAACGTTTTGCCAAATATACCAGATTATAATATCATTCTAATCGACCCAACTTCAATATTATCATAGATAATAGAATATTGTTCACTAAATAGTTGGAAATAATAATACAATTTTGCTCAATTAAGCTTACATAATTACATATAGATATATATCAACTTGATATGCAAAATAAAGTTTTACTGTTGGCTAACCCTCAAAAGCTATATGGGTGTAAAAACACCCAGGTACATTTAATAATAAAAATAAATAATTAATTAAATGTTACATATACAGTCTAATTTGGTTTCTAGTCGCTACATTTTTAAATTTTTCTCACATCATTTTTTGCACTATTGTATATCATCCTGAGTTGTGTGTAGCCCTTATACACGCGGGGAAGTGGTCGTTCGCACGCGCAATGCTTACCACATGTTTACCACCCAGGTGTACCGACACACATAATATTTATAGTGCGCTATTAATTAACAAAGTAAGTGTTTACCTTTTTTAAGATTTTTTTTGAATTACGTATGTAAAAGGGAGAGTTGGAATGTCAAATGGAGATTATATTGAATTATAAGTCTACAAAAGTAGTAGTAATCTACAAAAATATAAAATCAAAGCTGCACTAACATCTGCCAACAATCCGACTGACGAAGAGGCTTTGTTAGAAGAAGACATTCATTAAGATGATCTCCAAAGTGTTGTCGATTAAGAAGAACTTTTATCTTATCTCTACGAGGACACTTTGTATGGAATCGAAGTAGAAAAAAAATAAAAAAATCTTTAAAAAGGACTGAGGAACTAAAAGTTTTTGTCACAATCGTGACGAAAAAATCCTATATATATATATATATATATATATATATATATATATATATATATATATATATATATATATATATATATATATATATATATATATATATATATATATATATATATATATATATATATATATATA